>SNQJ01S0169443.1:0-10817 GCA_010110895.2 Picea sitchensis | reverse complement strand
CTACAATCTACCTCAATCTGACGTATCCAATTATCTAATTTCTCAGCATTAACTTCTCCATTGTATATTGGAAATTCAAATTTAATATCAAGCTTTAATGAAGGAATTTGTGAAGGAGTTTTACCATGTCCCTTTGGAGAATTCGGAAGAGGTCTTGAATTGGTAGAAGAAGAAGAAGAAGAAGAAGATGAAGGAGAGGGTGGTGGAGAAGAACCATTCCCTCCATTTCCATTTGGAGTTTTATCACCACTGTCTCCCTTATGCTTTGAAGGGTTGGAGCCTTCACCTTGCAACCTTGTATTCCTTTCTATCAAGATCTTCATCATCTCTCTCATTTCCATGACATCCTTTCTGAGATCTTCATCTTCTGCAGGAACATGTTCATGTCTATCTTCATGAGCCATACTTGGTGAATGCCTCCTTGAAACTTGTGGTGATGGTATATGCTTCCTCCTTGAAGGATGAAAACTTGGCTCTACAAGTTGACCTTCTCCTCTTGTGAGTTTCAACCTTGTGAGCATCAGAAAAAAAAACACTTGCAAATAGTCAAGTCTTCAAAAACCTATGATTTGATACCAACTTTATCTAAAAATGAAGAAGACTTGTATTCTTGAAAATATTTGCAAGTAAAATTTTATGTGTTAAAAATGAAAATGGATCATATTTGCAACACAACTTATAATAGGATTTACTCATTCAAGATGCATATAAACAGCAGCATAATCAATGAACAAAAAACACATAACACAACAAATGATAAAGGAGTTGACCCCTCTCTTGGGATACATCTCCTGGTCTAGCTTCCAATGGATCATTTGTATTATTTTCTCAAAGTGCTCAAAAATGTGCTTTAAAATGCTCAAACTTCCAAATAGACTGCTTTAATGGCTTTAGAACGTCCAAAAACCCCTAGTTGGGATTTTTTGGCACCTCATTTGGCCAAAAATTGAAGAAGATAGGCTTCCTGGAAGTCCCCCCTTCAAGCTTGTTGTCTCAGCATCTACAAAACGCACCTTCTATGGCTCAACCTAGCCCACACGCATATTTAAGCGTAAAAACCTAGAATCGGACGCAACCGCGTGAACCGTGCAAACTGTAGGACAATTACGGGCGCACCTAGCCCCTAACCGTCAAGGGCCAGGTCATATTGACCCATGCAACCACGCGCTAGCATAAACACGGGCTTCCGTTTCATAAGCCAATGGTCAAAGGCCAAATGGCAGTTCATTGTAATAACCATTGGAACAAACATTAACCCCGCGTGCACCCATACACTATAACTGTGGGTCATATGTTATATAGTGCGCGACCAAGGGCCGGGGCTAAGCCCCGGCCCGGTCGCGACCCAAACCACCTGCACATTCAAACTTATATAAATTTCATGCCATATATATAATAAGTAACAAGTGGTGGTGCGCCGATTGGTGGCTCTTTGCCAAGTCTTTTTCCCTACCCGGAGGTCGCGGGGTCGACTCCGACCAACGACATAAGTTTTAACCAAATAATGGATGACACGTGGCAGCCACTAACTGGGCCACGTGTTGTCACTCCATTCGCTGCCAAACATGCCAAGTCACCTGCCAACTGTCCGAATTCCATCCTGCCATGTGTCGTACGACCTGCCACGTTAGCATCCGTATGGACTGTACAGTCAACAACCCTTTTTTGCCTGTTTGTAAATTTGAACAGAACGCGATATCTCTCGCTCCTGACGTCTGTTTGAACCCAAACGAGTTGCACTAGGTTCTCAACGATGAGGCCTATGCTCTCATCTGATTTGAAGCGATTCTAAGCACTTTTAATTTTTGAGCAAAATTTGATCCCCTGATCATATTCCTTGTTTCAGAGTTTTCCATATCTGAAATAATGTTTTTATCTGAACTTTTTAGTACATCCATGAACAACTGGTTCATTTTTAATCATGGAAATATTTCAGATACTATCAATATTTAATATATCTTATTTTACATTAGTATTCAACCCATTTTCAACATTTGGCATTAAAGACAGTTGATCAACAGAGAAAAATACCATTAGTGTTTTAATGGACTCAGGTAGTGAGGGATTGTGCCAAAGTGATGGTTTCAAAATTTTTGTAGATAAATTTATGGCCAAGGATTATACCCTAATACAAAATGAATATCCTCCAATGATGTTTCATGAGTAGAGAATCTTTATTTAGTTAAGCTGATAGTTGGGGTATGGATATTGGTATATTGTTTAAGGACTATACAATTTTAAGAGTTTATGGATTAGAGTTGAAACCTTCCAAACTTCTAGTTTTTCACATTCCTAGGATATTTTCCTTAGAGTATATTAGTTAGAGGTTAAACTTAGATCATTTTCATTTTACTTCAAAAAAACAAAAAGCTTCTTTATGTTTCCAAATGAAGTTTTCTCTTTCATAGTTAAAACTAGAACATCATTTAATATAGTTGAAAATATGATGAAAACTTTCCATTTTGAGGAAGATAAGTTTGGAAATATGATACATGCAATTTGATATATAACATGAGAATTGTATTTGGTTCTCTACCATATATTCATCATGATTATGCAAGAACATAAATACTAGAAAATAGAGAGTCATTGGCATAAATTCAACAAATACTACAAGGACAAGGTCAACTGTCAACACAAGTGAAGAATGTTAAATAATAAACAACCAAAGGAAGTTTTTCATCCACTTCAGTTATTATGATTGAAGATGATCAACCAAATAAGTGAATGGAATTTGTAATGGAGACTCAAGAGAAATTAAAATTTCAAAGAAATATATCAAAAAAGGGTGATCCAATGGAGGAAGATGTACCAAAACATCTGACCAAAAAGATGAGAATAGATTTAAATTATGAATATGGAGATGACTCCAGTAAGAAGCAAAATTTGGGTAAATCCTTGCTCGAAAAATTATTAGTTTCAATGCTCAAATAGCGTCATCCAGTGACCCCACACATAAAATCACAATTAGAGTGATTCTAGGGGGTGAAGTTTTAAAGGAAGTCACAATTTTAGGAGAAAAAATTGATGTATTTACAGAGATGAATTTAAATAAGAATATGGCTAAGAAGACCAAAGAAATCTTACTTTCTTAGAGTAGCCATGAAGGAAACACACCACCTAGGTTATTATCATCAATTGATTATGAAAATGGGAGTTTACAAATCGTGATTTTGCATCCTAAAGTAGATAAGCCTGAAAAAGGATCTTAGGCCTCATGAATATGAAACTACCAGAGTGATTGTCTCTCTAGATCAGATGCCACCAGAATACAATATTGAATGGAACAAACATATAGGTAATATGGGGTCCAGAGACTTGATACAAACAAAAATTAATGTAAGAAGGTCAAGGATGCAAATCAATAGGCTAGAAAATCAGCTGAAGATTGAGAAAAGTACCAATAAATATTATCAAATATAAATACGCAATTTAGAGAAAAATATAATTTCTTTAGGACAAGATCCAAGTGATAAATATGGGATTTCATTTCTAGTTAAAGAAAAGAACAAAGAAATTTAACTTCTTAGAGGAATATTGAATTTTCCAATTACTGAACATGTTCAAACAAAAGAAATAGTTGAGTTAGAAAAAGAGAAATATTAGTTGAAAATCTAGGTGAAAACACTTTTAGAGAAAAATGTTAAATTAGGACAAATTATTGATAGAATCAATGAAGAGAAAGAAACTACCATGTCAGAAAATTTAGCTCTCAAAGCTACAATCCTAGATGTTGAAATGATAAAAAAAGGTTTAGAAGAAGAAAAAATTGAGAAGATTAAAATCCAATTGACAACAATTCAAAAAGAATTAGTAGTTTCTGAAACAAGTATTCAATGGAAATCCTCATAAGTAATAGAATTCCAAGAACAAATTGATAAGCACAATTCACTTTTAGACATTGCACATTCCATCTTGGCTAAGAAAGATAAGATCATATATGAGGCAAATCAAATGATTGTAAAATAGAAAAAGATGTAGAAGGAATTTGAAAAGAGAATTTATACAATAAAACATTTAATTGGAGAAAAAAATTACTTTTGGGATCAAATTAAATTGATCACCCAAAAATTTAGAGTCAATTTTAATGTGCTTCAAGAAACAAAAAGCCTTGAAAGAATACTAATATTTTAAGTATCTAATGAACGGGAATGACTTGGAGACAAAGTTCAGATTGTTGATGAAGTCATAAAATTATTGAATAATAGAACTCAAAATAATTTGGAGGTTCTAGGAATTAAAGACAAAAATACATTCGTTATGCAGACAATCATAGTCCATGCTAAACATAGCCTGCTAATCACAACTCAGAATATGTGTAGTGGCGTTCTTCAATTTGATAAATAATTCATAAGTAATTTTGTAGAATCATTTGAACTTGGAATTCCACTCCATGGAATCAAGAAAGATGGTTTTATAGTGGTTAAAAATATGAAGAATTTGTTGATAATGAAAAAAATCATAAACAATTTGATGATATTATGGTACAATCAAAGACATACTCATTTATGAAAGGTTATTCAAAGAATTCATGTTACTTTGCACTATTAATCATCTACAACAAAATCTGTGTATGCCATCATATGATCTTTATACAAAGTTGGATATTGCTTCTAGAAGAATGGTTGACTTAAAGATACTAGAGGGGAATGATTGGCATAAATTGCTAATTTAAGGAATAAAGCTCCATTATTAGCTTCCATGTCAACACATGATTCCACGTCAAGAACTGCATCTGAGTCAACAACAAAAATACCCAATACCCTAACCCTCTTAATCACAAAAATAGAAGAAATAATGGTTTTCCAAAATATTTGGGTTTCCACTTTCCCACTCTTGACTAAATTTGGAAATTGTTAAAAAAACTCTTAAGAGAAATAATTTAAAGGGAAGAAAGAAATATGGAAGTACGTATCATTTGCAGACTAAAAAAGAACTTTCTTCCAACAATCGATTTGGTCACCATGTCTTGAGAATTTTTCTAAGTCTTACATGTTTTATGTCCTCTTAGAGGATTCATCCCCTATTCAATCAACACATGTAATTTTAATTTTTCTTTCCTCATAAGAAAATTTCAGACTTTGAAACATGAAATGTTTTATGATATTTATTCTCAAAGACTCATATTTGTAATTATTCGAAGTTTTTAATACAACATCAGTACTTGTAAAATTGTTCACTTGTTAGCCTTTGCAATTATGATTGTTGGTATTTTATACTCGTTCTTATATATATATTTTTATTTCATTTACATAATTACAATATTTACTATTGGAGTATGTTGAAATTGGGATACTTATGAATATGGTATAGAAGTTTCTCGAGATTTTGTGTTATCTTTATTTTGAAGAATTAGTTCCATCCGTTATCTGTAAACTGCTTTGTCTAACAACATACCTTTTCTAAGAGAAAATATTCTCTAGAAATTGTGCCTTTTATTTTTATTTTATTTTTGATATTATTTATCATCTTGAAAGCTACTTAGATAGGAACATGGTGCCCTTTTGATTACTTCTCCGAGCTTACCCTTTTTAATTTAATCAATTTGTTGTTTCAATTCTTTCATTTCAAGACACTCAATTTTTCTTTGATTCAATTGAAGAAACAATCAAATATCAAAATCAACACTTTTGAGGGTTATTCCCTCTAACTATTGGAATATTTCAAATATCCTAAAGTGGGGAGGAGTTTTTCCTCCATTGGGTTCCTTGGCCCTGTTATTTTGTCAAGAATAAATTAAGGAACAACATAGCCAAGATCAATTTTTCATTAAGTGGATGAAGAATTCCAGCTCTGTCTTTAAGATTGATATCCACTTATTGAAACTCGAATGTGCATGGTATGTATGAGACAACACATGTTTTCTTTTATTTTATTTTCCATAGAAAATCTCATAGGGTGACATTTTAGTGGCACCATGATAGGTGGTATTATACCACCATTCTACCAGGGGGAGCTACTGAAACCTTTTTCCTTGTTCTTTTGATGCAAAACATCTCAAATAAGTCTCTAGGAACATATCAATCACCTTTGTTTGATCATATGTTTTGGGGTCTCTAAGACATTCTCATTTTTAATTGGGTGCCTAGTAGTTTAAAAAACTCCTACCAAAATTTGTTGGAGAATCTAAGATCATGATCTGTCACAATGGAGCTAGGCATGCCATGTAATTTAAAAATATGACCCATAAAGACTTGTGCAATAGTGGACATCTTAAATAGGCGTTGAAGACACAAATGTGGGCATATTTTTAAAGGTGGTCAACGACCACCATGACGAACAATTTGTTACTTTCTTTAGGGAACTCAACTATAAAGTCCACAAAAATGTAAACAAGACGGAGCAAGGATCGATAGAGGCTGCAATGTCCTAGGGGTATTCACTATTTCACCCTTGTTCCTTTGACATGTTTCACATTAAACTATGAATGCACATATGTCCTTATTTATGTTAGCCCAAAAGAATGGCCACTTATCGTGTTCATATGTTTTGTGAAATCCACTTTGAACTTGGTGGGAGAGGATTGCAATTATACTAACGCTTGTTATTTTAAAGTAGAGTGTTGCACCAAAAAATGTGCCTTTTATTATTTAAGGTGTTATGCTATCACGTATAACCTATAGGGGGGTTTGGGGCCTCTTATCACTGTTGTGCAAGTTGCATAACTTTGGTACTAGTCAACAATTCTCGGTGGAACTCAGAAATGCAATATGGGCAATGGTAATAAATAGAAATAAGGACTCTTCATCCTCATATTTCCACGAAAAGGAATTGACCCCCACATTCTCCATGTCCTTTTAGATGATCTCATAACGATGGACTAACATCTTTTTGACCCACTTGTGCTGCTGGAGTGAAGATAAAGTCTATTCCAAAAACTACTTCAAGCTTTGATGGTCTATCCTGATACGAAAATGGCTCCCATTTAGGTAAGGGTGAAATGTATCCACTACATGAAGGAAAACCATAATTTCTTTCTCAAAGTTAGAATTTCATAATTTTATATAATATAATTGTTTAGGTGAATTATAATGGACACCTTGCTTACATCAACACCACCTCAATACCTTTTCCTAAGTCATCACATTCTAGGATGTAAGTCTTAGTGAAGTTTGGCATGTATAATACTAGGGTAAAAGGCTTGCTTAGATGCATCATT
Source organism: Picea sitchensis (assembly GCA_010110895.2). Taxonomy (NCBI): domain Eukaryota; kingdom Viridiplantae; phylum Streptophyta; class Pinopsida; order Pinales; family Pinaceae; genus Picea; species Picea sitchensis. The sequence goes on along the minus strand of SNQJ01S0169443.1, from coordinate 3,658 downwards.
CAAGAAAAATGCATTATTTTTTAGAAATGATGTAAATGGATTGGAAATTCTACCATAGTTTTCCAAAAAAGTAATGTAGTACTAGCCAATAAGACTAGGGAAACCACACAAGTTTTTTGGGCATGACCAATCTTTTGTTTCTTCAATTTTCTTGGGGTCAACTTGCACCCCATCGTGATTGAAAATGTGACACAAATATTACGCTTCAAAAGCACCAAAAGTGCATTTAGAATGTTTTATGAACACACCATTTTTCCAAAGTAATTGTATTGCTTTATCCACACATCCTTCCCAAGTTTTACTATAAATCAAAATATAATCAAAGAAATTGAGAAAAGAAATTGTGGAAAAAATGTTGGAAAATATTCTTCATGAGTTTATCGAGGGACATGGATTTCCAATGCTCAAAAATAGGGATTAAACCCAGGGATGAGGCCCAATTAGTCTCCCCCCTGTTTGGGCCCATAGTGATAATAGTGGAGGCCATTAAATGTAAGGTGGAATGTTATGAGGAAAATCTCTCTATGGATAAGGGAAAACCACAATAGATGAAAATGACTGCATAAATCAACTCTATTCTCAAGTATGCTATATAAAAAATATGCTAGCAAGACAAGATAAAGGGCCTACCTCTTCCAAACGTTCGATGAAGTCCAACGTTGAGAACTTGACCCAAAGAAATATACCTGCAAATAGTCCTCAACAACCAAGAAACACTATCATATGGTGATAATATATGATGTTAGCACATTCAATAGCATAATACATTAACATTCATAACAAATACTCCCATGGGATAATAATTCAAATATTTGCAAGATATCAATTGGACAATAAAAGAGTATTTCTATTAAGATATAATCAACAAAAGTGAATAAGTTATAGACTTCCGTGTAAGAGAGAAAATGGAGTTCTCACTCAATAAGGGAAGAGCTTAGGGGATAAACACTATGTTCAGACTTAAAGGATAAAGGGAGACTCAATGTGAAGTGAATAATTCCTCCAGAGTAACTTTGCTCTCAAAGTTGAATTCTTTCTCTTCTTTTCCATAGCTCAGAATTGACCCATTTATAGCCTTCAAGTGGAATGGAAGGGATGAGTTAGAATGTTTACAGTATATGGAAGGACAAGGATAATTGATCTCCTGTCATGACATGGAAACCCAAAACTATTTTTCAATTTTGGGAACATTTCCCGATGTACGCAGGCTATAGTGGTCCAACCTATGTATATGCATGTTGTATAGTAGGAAATGTGCGTATATGTGGAAATTTTTTATTTTTAGCTCTAGGATTTGCAAAAATGGATGACAAGTCTGCATAGGGAAATGGAAAAAGGCATTCTGTGCAATATTTCATTGGGTGAGGTAAATCTTGCTATAACATATTCTAAGGTCAGAGGAGTATCTGCGATGGCCAAAATACATTATAGAAACCTAGAAGTGGAGTAATGGGGACCCAACTGGAAGAACTAGTTTCTCATTACAATTTGTACTGACTTTGCATACATGGATACCAATTTGAATTACACCGCAGATCCATGTGAAAATATACCAAACAACTGTCCATGGCCATGAATAGGAAAATACAAATGTGGTTACATGCCAAAGATTTTCATAGCCACGGACAAGGCCTAGTAGAACTAGTCTCAAAATCAATCTGAAGATATCTGTATACAATGGAGTACACTCTGATCTCCCATAATCACTGAAGTTACATAGGTACTGGTCCAATGAAAAGGAAGAAACAACTCAGGAAATATGTGGCCACATACTGATGTCTTTAATTCTTCTACACAATCCGCCAAAGGTGCAAGTCTACATCATGTGAATAAAGGACTTGGGGTCGAACACAATGAGACTTCGTTTGATTATCGTTCATTGAGGTATACCGTTAACAAACACGAGACAAGCTATCGATGATTAAAGTAGGTATCAAGGCATCAAGTACATTCTTACAAGTATGAATAAAGGAGTTGGGGTCGAACACTTGAACAATCCATTGATCATGAGACATTGATGTATTCCCAACTGTCGATGGTGAGAGAACTTGCCACTAATGACTGGAAGCCTCAAGGTACTCATAGGACTCTAGGTCTCATTTACATAATAGATGAGATGAATTATATGGAAGGAGAATTGTTGAAAGGAGAGCATTAAGGCATCTCTCATCATTCAACATGAGGTACAAAGAAGGAGCTTCATGATTTGGAGGAAATCGAACGAAGAACATGTTCATGAACCAATGACCCTGTGCATATTTCGCATGTGCCAAGTGCAAGAGGTACACGAAAAAGACCCTATGAATAGTAACCAATGAGGAAAACTATTGACAAAGGCAAGGAAAACACCAATAAGGCTAATGGCATCCAAAAAATTGCACGAATCCCAATGTGTGAATAAATGTCTTGCCGTCGAACACAAGGGAAACCACCCAGTCAATGACTAATGATGAAATGCCGACTTATGGGTTCAAGGTTACCTACCAATGAGAAAAGTTGGACCAGGGTGCACAATAGGAATACACCATCATGTGATTCTGAGACAAGCTGAGGGTATGGCCGACATGCAAAGTCAAGAGTTGCGAGGAATGGTCGACACAGGTTGATAGACATCCTTTGAACAAGAGAATAAGACATATGGAAGATTCCGACAACACATACTCAATGATGAAACCATGAGATGCAGGAGGAATCAACAAACTTTCCATAGGGACTAGAAGAGTAACTAGACAGTGGAGAAAACTCTTTGCAATGAGCTCAGCTTCCTAAGGCCATGCTAAACCCAAAATTATGATGAAAAGTGGACTTGATAACTTTGTTCTCTATTCAAAGGCGGCACGACTACTATGAATATAATATAATACTCCCTTTCTGCTCGTCTTTTTTTTTTTTTTCATAGTCAAATGAATGCTATGATACAGAGGAGGAAACGAGTGTCGTATGTAAGAAAAACTAGTTCTAGCAGTGGAACATACCTATGCTCCATGAAAGGAGGTGCATGTGGGAGATGGACACTCGAGGGAATGTTCCCTCCTGGGTATAGGGTGTCGATTTGCAAAGGATATAAATGAGGATCTGCTTGGTTGAGGATGAAAAACTGCTGAGGAAAATGATTTATAATGCAAGGAAATAACCAACTATAGGCTCAATATTGCAAGCAAGGGCATGAGATGCAGTCACAAATTTGTAATATCCCTCGACTGAACCCAAATGTAAATATAATCCAAGTATATTTATGTTGGTGAGTTGTTTAGACATTATTTTTTAATACACCTTTCGTGGCATGGTGCACGCATATACTACGCAGTAAAGGGATGTAATGTACACATTTTTGAATGCTGCGCATAGTAACTAAGGTGTGTGCAACCTTAGAGACATAGGATACAATGCGCAGTAACTAAGTGCATGCAATATTAAGGTCAACAAACCTTTGTGTATATAATATGCATTATAGGCTGATGAGCCAGTATTATAAGACAAAATGCTTATGTTTGTAAATTCTAACCTTGTACAATGTCTACTGTAAACAGATATTCAGAAAAGAATAGAAAAGATACAATGGCAAATGCAAACATTACACAGAGATTTTTCCCCTGGAAACCCAATGATCCGGATTTATGTAGGAACACAATGAAATACAGAGATACACATAAACGCA
>SNQJ01S0169442.1:10982-31678 GCA_010110895.2 Picea sitchensis | reverse complement strand
CTTTAAAAACAAGAGACTATCATTTTCATCAAACTTTTCTTTAGTCTCACATGCCTAGTTTTGGATTAGTCAACAACCCTAACTTGAAGTAATCATTACCTTGGACCTGTAATGTATAAAGATCTAAAACTGATACACAATTTTATTAAGTTTGGTTTGTGCAATTCCTCCAAGTGTCACTACTTGGAACCTCTCATAAAAGGAGTTATAGAAAAAATGGCATACCTTGTTGAATTCTGGCTTATTCTAGAGAGTGACCTTGTAGAGCGTTCCCCGCACAAAATATTTGATGAATTGATATGAAAATGTTACACAGCATACTAAAGACTATACCCTAACCAAAAAAATTGGTCTCTCTAAATTTTGATCTGTTATGAAGAAGTTATGATGTTTTTACCCAAAACACTTGATTTTGACTAGTTTTCGGAGTAGCCACAAACCCTATTTTCCACAGAGTGAAACTCCAAAAATACAACGACCCACAAGTTGAATTTTTTACCACAGATACTTGGATATGTTTTCTCACTTGCATAGAAATTTCACAGTCTGAATCATTATAGAAACAACGTTATAGCGAAAATGGTGAGATAACTTCTAAATAACATACCTTAGAAAGCACTATCAAAAGAATTTATCCTTCCCGTCAAGATACATTTAAAGTTCTCGAAGTCCGAACTCCCAAAATACTTAAAGTTAAATATGATTAATTAAGACTTAAAATCAATTATCCAGGGATTAACCTTTGCAGATTCAGGATTCAGAATATTCTCACTCTGTCTCATCTAAAACTACCGAACACAAACCGCCGAATATTAATGAAATTTATGACTAATTAATGGTAATGATTTTTAACGTAGATTGGGTATCACCAGGTAGAATTTTCCATTAAAGTTGATAATTTTTTCGTTAGTAAAGCTACACTAGAATCAATGCATCTGATGTCAATAAAAACACTTCGATTTTGAGTTCATTTTCACCCTCCGCAAAGTAGTGAGTTTATCTGATTGAGAAGCTCACACAATTCCTTTGCAACATGTAACCTTGTTATGTTCTCTCGATATCATGGAACCACGGAAGATGATGAAGAAGCCTGATGCGGCTAGTGAGGGTTCAAATCCAAATGCGAGCGTTTTGTTAGACACTATGGCACGATCCATAGACTCTGTTAAATCTTGGACACAGGTGTTCAAGGTTTTGGAACATGAGATCATAAATTGTCCAGAAGATTCTGGTTATGAAGAAGACGATACTCATGAAGCTAAACTCATATATATAGCCCATTCAGAGCTACACAAGATAGTTGCGCGGCCGAGACTCATGTCGTATAACGATATGATAAGATGGGCCTTGGAAAACATCAACGTCCAAACCAGGAGCATCATCAACCACCAGAAGGTTGTCGTTGGTTATTTTTGATCGGAACACCTCCAAGAAATGTATAATATATCTCCCAATCCTAAATATAATTACAATGATGCATTTATGTTGGATTTTGAGAAAAAGGAATGCATACAATACAACAAGATTTACCCCAATATAATCAGGTCTTGGTGGGGGCACCCAGAGAAGTTCAAGGCCGATTCTCATGGTATGTATGCCACAACGTCGTTGGACGTTCACATGATTTACGTAGCCATGATGCTCTATAGATTGTTCAGGAAGAAGAGTCCTACTCATTTCCCGGTGGAATGGGTATCTATCATGCACGAGGTGGCTGAGGGATACAATTTTAATTGGGCCAAAATGTTTTTAGACAAATTGGCCAAAGAAATTATTGAATACAAGATGGAGAAATCAAAGGGGCAACCCACCCCTTTCTATATGTTTGTGTATGTCATGGACACCATCTGTTTCATGACCCCTTTCCCATTGATGAATTGGAGTTGGACCCCAACCAATACAAATCATATTCACGTCTACCATTCCAGGTTGTGGGAGGAAAAATCCAAATATTTCTTTTATGAAATCTGTCACAATGTAGTGGTACATGTTCATATGGCCCTATATGGTCACCCACCTCCTCGAATTTCAGACAGGATTATGGGAAATCTGGGCAAACTAGTAGATTGGTTCATTGAAGAAAACTTCTCTTGTATCAAGGTTTTTGTATGCTCAGTTCCTCCCCATTCTCTCCCACATTTTTTACCAGACCGACTGGTGTGCAGGGAAGTAGCTTACCAGACAGTAACGAGAGGCATCAACAAGGAGCTGAAGGCAACCTAGAAAAAGGTATGACCGACCTTCCCTATCCAAGTTGTCATGTTTTTACTATTGGATTTCGGGCACTCCAAAGTGAAGGTTGTATCTTTGTAAGATGTCAAATTGGTTGACATTGAATTCAAAAGGCATGACCCACACAAAATTGTGGAGAACCACTTGGCCCAATTCAACATGAAAATATATGTGCATGAAAACTCCCCACATGATGAAATATTCAGGGGAGTTAGGACTTATGAGGAGGTACAAGACAGATTCCAAACACTATCCCTAGATCAAAAAGTTATTTTCCTCAGTTTCCAAAGACACAGGAAAAACAATTTGTCAAAAGTACTACAAGGAGAGTCAATAGTCGCTCCTCTTGCCCATGAATCTATGCCTCCAGGATTTGAACCCGGGTACTCTAGTAAAAATAATACTAAGGAAACCCCAAAGAGCTCTGAGGTTTTGGCACAAGAGTTATAAGCCTCATTGTCAGGATTGCTAATCCCCCAGGCCCTAGCTCATATCAAAGCTTACCTAAAGCAAGGGCAGGATGCATCTCCTTCGACACCAGCCACACCAGCTGCCAATACAGTAGAGAAAAAATAGTCTACAAAGATCGGTACTCCTATTACATCATTGACACCTCTGCAGTCTAGCTTCGAAAATTCTAGTTCCAAAATCATTTTTGTAAGCGATCTTACCCCAATCTCATCCGAAGAGATGCCCCCTTCGGATTTCTTCTTTCGCAAGAAATAGAGGGCCATCATCAAAAGAGAATCACACTAGAAGGATGGAGTAATAACCAAAAGACAGAGGATGTTGTATGACGAAAATGATCGCGATGATTCAGAATTCACGAAAGAAGTTGCAGGTTCATTGGGTTCCTTTGCCACTTCAAATCAATGGTATGTGGAAAATTTGGCAGAGCAACTAAGAAAAAAAATCTTATTGGTGGGGAAGTTGCAAGATCAATTAATAGCCATGGAACAGACTGTAAGGAATAAGATGAGCCAAGACTTTGAGAAAATCTGAGCTCATGACTGGCAATAGATCCAACAGTTGCAGGCTAACCTCGAGGATCTCCATCGAAATTCACAGGCCAACTAGGGTCTAATCACTCAACGTGATGAATTTATAAGATAATTGCAAGCTAGGTTGAAGGTGACCGAAGTTAACTCGATAGACATTTTGACCTTCTAGATTCAAGCGTTCGAAATAAACAAAAAACTGGAAATGGCCCAGCAGGATCTTTTTATGAAGGTTGATGCCATCCAGAAGTGTTTTCAGGTAGTAGACCTTGCTCTGAAGGATGTCTATATCAAGGAAAGAGAAGCTCGCTTAGCTCGAGATAAGTTTCAAGAAGCCATCATATTGGCATAGAAATATAGTATCCTTGATTTTCCTCAGCTTTCCCCTTCTGAAAAAATAAGAGGTGATATGGCCCTCAAGGTGTGGGAAATGAATTTGGTAGAGAGAAAGAGATTATCCAAGGAAGTAAAGGACTCTTTCCAAGAAGTGTTATCATCATTAGACAAGAGACTGATTGATTTTGAGGGAAGCAGTATTGCGGAGGCCCTGGGGCAAATCGATATTGAAATGAACCAACAAAACTCTAGAAAGAGAAAAGAGGAAACTCTAGCAACCATTTAGGAAATGAGCTAGATTGACCTTCTTAAAATAAATAAATGGCTAGTGAATCCAAGTTCACAGTTCCAGACCTTAGCTCAAGAAGTGAAAAGAATCCAAGAAAGGTTACCTCAAGTAGAAATAAAATTATACACTTTTGAGGTGAATGAAACAATTGAGCCATCAAAGTTGGTGGTGGAATTTTTAGATAGATGCAACCAATGCATTGAGCATGGAAAAGAAAGCACAGTTGTGAGAAGGTAAGAAAATGTCATTGCATTACTGAACATAGCTAGAGAGACAGATGGCAACAAAACTACAACGACTAAGACATTATGTCAAATTATTAAGAAGATCAGATGACATATGTGTCCATCCTAAAGGAATGAGGAAAATAAATGTTTTTCCAACAGGTGAAGAGACAGAAGAAAATTCCGGCAAAGGTCATCGGATTTTACACACTACTATTTTATTTCTGAATTATGTTATTTTAATTAAATATTGTAAGAAGTCCAACCGTTTTGAGTTGTGATAGATTTTGTATAAATACATAGATTTAAGATCTATTCAAGGCTTCTTCATTCTGAATGTAATAGAGAAAACTCTCATTTTTTAGTATTAATAAAAGTGCAGACAAGGATTCCAAATTATGTTCAGTTTGAGTTATGTGTTTCTCATGTATTTCCATATCTTTGAATTTCCCTATGTACTTCCTTGATAAGTTATTGATTGCAATTTAGTATTACAACTACTACAATCATATTATCTTAGTAATTCGTTAAGTAAGAATTTTTTACTCTATAATTGTTGTAAGTAATAAAATACCTGCAAGCTATTTGAATTACTACATCTCATATCCTTTTCAAGGGTTCACTCTTTGTTTTCTTCTATTGCAAACAAGGTGAGATTCATCTTCCATTGATGTCTGGCTTTGTTTAACAGTTTTGTAAGTTTCTTCCACATCATTTGATATCATAATTGTGACTGAGACAATGAAATACGACCTCTGTACGGTCCTATTATTAATTTCATTTAAGGATTTTTCTTACATAACTAAGGTAGAAAAAGCACTCTTTTAAAATATCCTTTTAAACATTCTTGATGCCTGACATTACTCTTTGAGCCTTAAGTTTAATCTCAGGAACAATATGTACAACACCACTCAATTTTATATTTTGTAATTCTTTTTGAAGAGAAGTTTGAAGGTACTTATTTCCCTTTTCCTTCCATTTATGCTTTAAGAGAAGCCTTCGAGTCCCATATTATGGATAAAACCTCAGGACCAAAAATATTTGCATTACTGATTTATTGATATCAGTTTGATCTTCGATATTTTTTATGACAGTTGAAAGTTGAGCAAAAATTATGATCACAACAACAAATTCCATATTTTCAATCTCTGAACAGTATGATGGCTTTGATTTAATCCATAAATGTATTATGCTCGGGTACTTTTTATAATGTTTTATGTTTTTGTTTGTTTTACATGGATCAAGATCCATCAATATGATGCTTGTTTTTTCAGGTACTTGCAGAAGCTAGGAATAATGGACTCTCAAAAACCGTAAAGCCTCCATATTCCATTAACGTCTTGAATCCAATCATAGATGGAGATATCCCGAGTTCTAAGCCTGCGGGTGTTGAGAAATCTGTGGTAGATAAGAAGAAAAGGTGATCATGGAAGAATAGACGGGGAAAGTCGCAACTCGCCCAACAGTAGAAAAGAGAGAAGTTGTACAGGAAGAGCTCAGTGGTATAAAAGAGATAATTTGTACAAGAGGATCCTATCGATTCCATATATCACCAGAGGGGGAATTCAAGAAAAATGTGAGTATATGTGGATAAAAGAGCATTATTTCACAGACTAGGAGCTATTCCCAGAGTTCATCCCAGATTCTTATATGTAAGAAGTTCCCAAACATATCGATGACTTGAATTTATCTCTGAATAACTACAGTAAATAATGGTTATATGAGGAAATATAAGAACTTACTCTCTCTTCTAAGCTATGGTGTTAGGCTGCCTAGCTTCACCAAAATCTAACATGAATGTAGTGTTTCTTTTGGTTCTCCAAAGGCTTTGGATTTTCTCTTCTAGGTTTTGGACTGGAATCGATTGAATTATCACTGTTACTCTTCTCAATTTTCACAATTACCACCTCTTTCTCCTTCGTGCCAAGGTAAAAAAAAACTCTTCACTTCTCCTTGGACTCTTCAGAATCTACCGCCTAGGATCAATTTCACCAGATGCACCAAGGTTTAGAGCCAAAACATAACACGCTCCAAATGTAAAAAGGGAAAATCTTAAAATACAGATCCAATAGGTGAAACATACCTTCAATTCTGCTAGGGAGAAGTGAAAAATGTTTGTAATAAGGTTGGACGAAGTGAGAAAATATATATTTATGGGAGCACTACTTGTATACTATGGATTATACTAGTTCAGAATGTGCATGCAATTTTTGTTAAGGTTTTTTATAAGGGTTATTAAGAAGTTTATAGTATTGTCATCAACTATATTATGTTAAAAGACTCATAAGGACATTAGATTTTCAGGTTTTGGGTCGTCACATTACATGGATTTATTATTTTTTCAATAATTTGTAGCACTGTTCACCTTACCAAAATCGATCACACTATTTTGGAATTACCTATTTTTAAACCTACAATAATTCGTGTGTAAAACTATCCACCTTATAAAAATTTGACACTTTTTTGGAATCAACTTCATAATTCTAAGCTAGTCCCAACTCATTTTGTAATGGCCCTGTCTTTAGGACAAGAAGTGACATACAACAGGTCAAATTTTTTTCTTTTAGTGCCGCGTTAGGAAATTAAAACATCAATCTAAGCATGGCGTGCGGGTAATCATTCACATAACACATCATAGACCACCTTACATCCAAGGCACAAAGAAATAAAAATTATTCATGGCATGAATCCCAATCAAAATGTCTAATCACTCGTTAGAATAGACTTGCATTTCGCACAACAGACTAAACTCTAAAACCATCAACACTACACTAAAAATCAATGCGTGGAAGGAGTTTAATTACTCAACTAGTCATACATCACATTAAATAATTGTGCATGAGCATTCTATTCAATTAATCCATCAGTTATACATTAGCAATTTAGGTGCATGAGAAACTAATTAATAATCCAATCATTCGTCAAACAAGATTAAGGGCGCACTAGTAACCAATTGTTAATTCAATCAAGCATCATCAAAACTCAAGGCGCAATAGTGATCTAGCTATTGATACATCATTCCTTATCAATTAATGGCACAATGCAATAGTCGTTAAATCCATCTATTAACAATTCATAATTTAACTTGGTATAACCGTGCATGTGTAAACTGGGTTCTGGACCAACACATGACAATGTGCGTAGAGGCGTGAGAGTAATCATTACTTTAACTCAACTGCGCACGAATTCCAATCACAAGAAGTTCGAGGCACAAGGGGGGGTCAATAGTTTATTCCATGGTGCTAAGGAAATATAAGAAAATCTTTAACTATCATTAAGACGCAAATTCCAGATGTGGAAGAAGTCTAACAAACTATAACTATCATTTATGATGCAAAATCCAGATGCACAAAGTATGAGATATAACCATCGTGCATGACATAAAAACCATGAGCGAAAGCATTCTAATATTCATCACTTTTTAATGTGAAAAAGTCTAATCTCCAAGTAATCAACATTACATTATTTTTGGTGCGTGCAGGGAGCTTGACATCTAATCCTCAATCATCAACAATGTTTCTTAGCGCATACAGTCCAAGGACTAACAAACATTCCTTACAGTGCATTACATTGCATGGGAGGCCTAAATCTAAACAATCACTCAATGCATCATTTTCCCATCGCGCTCTAAGATTCTAATATCTAAGTCCATCATTCATGAAATTAAAATTTGACGTGCAAGGTAATCTAAATGATAAAGTATATGGAAACCTCTTTTACCTAAGTGGAAATTACATTGAGTTGTGAAATTGCCTCTTTCAACTTATAAAAGTTAGATGAAGTAACCCTGAAGACAGTTATTAATCTCAACATTCTGTATAGGAACAAACTTTACCTTCCTACATAGGCTATTATTCAATAATCTAAGAGAATACAATATGAAGGGAAGTGCTAAACCTTTTCCTACCAAGAATTATCATTCAAAAATCGATATTATTCAATTATATGGATTATGGATATATCATTCAAGAAAATAAATAAACCCCTCTTTATACACATAACTATTAATTGAATTAAAAGCAATCGATGACTTGATCCATGCCTAGTGGGTATATCCCTGTCCACTCAAGGGTAATAAAGGAGGGAAGGAAATCACAGTCCAAAATTATAATAACTCAGCGTTCAACTCTGTCAAACGCCATAGGAGAAGGAAAAACACGTAGGTCTTAACCCGAGTGCATGCGTAGGGTAGGACACTCTTGCTCAACGATTTGGAGATTCATCACACTGTAATTTGTGCACACCAAAGGAATGCAGAGACCACAGGGAACGCATGGTGTTCCTTATGCTCCATTCACAGGGGAGGAGGGTGGGAAATCGTCGGGTTTAACAGTTCGATGGAAGGGAAGAGGGCACATATTCATGGTAAAGGCGTAGGTAAAACGAGGTAAGTCACAACGATTTTTTGTGAGGATAATCACCTTCCTCATTCATGGATGCAGAGGTTTAATGGAGAGAAACATTGGGCTAACTCCCAACTAGGCAAGTTTACCCATCGCACCAAAAAAATGTAGAGAGAAAGATCACATCGTTGGGTGGAGGTTGGGGCCTATGACATAGATTATTCACATTGCTAGGGGAAGTTCTCCTAGGATAAATGTTGATAAAATGGGAAACATATCTGAGAAATGAAACGTTGAGCGTAAGGAGAAATCACTGAGCCTTTAAGGAAAAAATTTGTTGAGGAAAAGTGGAATTTTTGAGCCTTAAAAAAATGTTCAAACCTGGAAAAAAATCAATGCATGGAATTCAAGCAGAATTTCGATGAAGAACACAATTGATTCGCTGAGGAATATAATCAAAATTTGTTGAGGTAAACATGAAAAATTCGCTAAAGAAAACTATCAAAATTTAATGAGGTAAACATGCAAAATTTGCTGAGGAAAACTATCAAAATTTCTTGAGGTAAACATGCAAAATTCGCTGAGGAAAACTATCAAAATTTGATGAGTAAGGAGGTGGAATTTCTGAACATTCGATCGCTGAGTATAAGGGAAAATAACTTAGGGTAGCGTATTTCCCAAAGTAGTTACTGTGCGAAAGGAGTTGTTGTCAAGAGGAAAGCCAAGGATAATGGCTTTGCGTTTTGATTACTGAGAAGTTTCAAGGTATTGGGAGGAATCCGAAATGAAATTGCAAGCAACCAATAATCTGCACAGACCAAAATTTAATAGATAGAGGAAAATTATTAGAGTGGAATTGGAAAGAAATCCAGTAAGGAAACGAGTTTATACAAGAAATCATAACCATAAATCCGTCTTAAATAACTGAACAATTTACTATTTTATGGAACAAAACAATCTCAATTGAATTTACCAACTATTATGCCAGAAACACATTACAATATTCATCGATATCGATATTCATATACAGGAAAATTTAGCAAATTTACAATGCAAATTTTACACATCTGTATTGTAACCGAAGGAAAATAATCTAAAGTCGTTGTCCCGTGCTTGCGCTCCATCCAACTCCTTCTTGCTAACCGTTGAGACCTCACCGGTGCCTCCCAACCAACGCTAAGGGTAATTTTCTCCCCCCTGAGCCCCCCGAGCTGGAAAGGGGCCATGCACATAAACCAGAGCAAGCTAGGTCCCATCTCACCTCTCAAGGTCGAGCTACCACTCTCTAATGGAGCTGGGCATCCCAACTCCCACAAGAAAAATTAGTCAAGAAATATTTCAGCAGTGTAACCTTACGCCTACCAGTTGTCCTCTATTCCCCTTCTCCCCCATTTATTTTATAGAGTTCTTCTTAGTGACAACTTCCATTTGTACATTAAATTCATTTTTTTTTAAATTAATTAGGAAAAATTCTCCCTCGTACACTTGTCACTCGATCCCTTAGTTGCACTAGAATTTCATTTAATTAATTAAATTAATTTTCCAATTTCCCACACCCACATAAAAGTGTTGCTAAAAACACTCCTCGAAGTCCCTTTATTCCCTCACATTCCCTTAATGACTGACACCTTTCTTAAAGATTAGTTGAGTTCGAATTTGGAAAGTTCTCTAGACTAGATTCCCTTCTATGTTCCATATTCCTTTTGCAATTAATTTCTCCTTTTTGTCTAAGATCAAATTTATCAAGTTTTGCACATAAACAACAATTAATCTTTTAAATAATTTAAGTCCTCGAATTAATTCTAAATTNCTCCTTTTTTAATTGCTTAATTAAATTTTTGTCCTCATATTCTACTTAGACCTAGTCTTTAATTTCAACGAGGCTTAGCATATTTTTAAGGGAAAAGTTATAATTAATATACTTTACTGATGCATAATTATTTTAAGGCTGACCATGTCAAGGTAATATATTGTTTTCTAGGTACCTAGGTTCATTGACTCACCTGTGTTTAAAAACCACGATGTTCCCTTCAAGACGCACTACGTGCTCCAAGGGTGCCACTTGCCTTCATTCCAGTTTCATTTATGTGACGTGCCCTTCAAGATGCACTACGTGCTCCAAGGGTGCCACTCAAATTTTGACTGATTTTGGTAGACGTATAACCCTTGGAGTCAAAACTCTGTCAGGCAACCTTGTGGGAGACTAAGGGCCTCTAAGGAATAAGAACCTTTCCTTATTGCGCGCCCCTCAGAATATTTGTGAGTGATTGTCTTAGTCTTCCCTGACGACATCATGGGTCTCTCGAACTGGGTAATTGTTAACCTATAGTTCGAGCCATGGTGGGAGTGCTAGTAGGCTGTGGCAGGGTTGTTGCCACACCTCTCCCTCAATATCTCTGGTTTTTATGCATGACTCCTTTACTCCAAATGTGAGTATGATTAGCAAGCTATCGTCATCCTGCATCCATCAACAAACATGTCAGCGATCCTCAAAAACATCATAATATCAGTCATATGTCACATATGCAATAACAAAAATACTCAAACCATAAATAGTCCACTCCCTGACTCGATCTGGAGCCTAAGGAGGACCCATGGATGATTTTAGGGGCTAAATTTCGCTCATGGGCTAATTTTCCATGGTTTTCCCCAAAAGAATATTCGTTATTCTAAAAATGATTCGCCCAAATTATATAGGATAGAATTATTTACTTTAAAAATCCCCAAAAATTTATACAAACTATATAAAATACTTAGAAATTTGAATATTTTTACAAAAATATCACAAACATTTTATAGTTTGCATATGAAGGATTAGTAAGATTCGCCAAGGTTTCTACATTTAAAAATAAATTTCCATCCTTAAAATCATCCTTAAAGGAGGTCCACCGATGCCATCGACATCCTAAATCCTTATAGAGTCTTGCACACTCAGGAGAAACCAGTCAATAGCACCTATTGATACAAATATAATCAAATAACGTATCATCATATCCACAACATCATCATAATCCATAAGTAAAAAATCAATCATATAATGAACCAAATCACTTGCACACAAGTATCCTCAAAGAATAAGTCAAATCAAGTGTGTGCAAATGCAGGATGTTACATAAGCCCCCTCTTTTTTTAAACCTCGTCCCGAAGTTTCACCATATCCAAGTGCAGAAATAAAGTATCTGACAATATCTAAATGTGTAGTTATCAACTAAAATGGAAACTGCTGATGCATATCATATGCATCCTCCCAGGTAGCCGACCGTGGACTGTAATTGTCCCACTGGACCTTGACCTAATCGACATTCGATGCCGTAGCTGTTGAATGTGATGGTCCAAAAAGCGGATTGGCTCCACCGTGAGCGCACCCTCGCCCAACATCTGCCAAGAAATCAAGTCAATCACATGTGTAGGATCATTGACATAAATTCACACACATATACAAGATAAACATCGTGCAATGCCTCAATAACGAAGCACGAATAGTCGTTAGGCCCTTCATATTTATGGTCATGCGATGCGCATCGGCAAAACCCTTCTACCGATCTTGCGCTTCTTCCAATCCTTTTTCTTATCATTTTTACTTGTCCTTCCTTTTCTTGGATCGCTTTGGGTCCTCCCAGGATCCCATCCTCGAGTCTATCCCAGCTGAAAGGCATCCGAAATGGTCACCCATAGAGAAAATCAACGGTGCCATATTAATGGTACCTTGATGGTTGTTGTTGCACGCAAACTCGTCGAATGACAAGAACTATTCCCAACATTTATGTTGGTCCAAAACACACATACGCAACACAACCTTCCAAAATTGGTTCATTCCTTTGGTCAACCTATCTATCTCAGAGACATGATGTAATAAAGTTCAGAGGTGTTCCCAAGGCCTCTTGGGAAACTTGTCCAAAATTGTCTTGAAAACACTGATTCCCTTATCAGATATGATTCTTTTGGTACGTCTAGAATTCTCAATATCTTGTTGATATAACTCTAGCTATACCTGGCTCCTAATGCATTGTACACACAGGGACACAGGTGTGCACTCTTTGTCAGAGTGTCAACTATCATGAAAATCTAGTCGTGCCTCCTTGTCATTGATGACAATCCCCACAATAAAGTCCATAGAAATGACCTCCCGTTTTGATTCCAAAAAAGCATGTGGTTGTATTAATCCTGCCAGATGTCTACATTTAGCCTTCACTCATTGACATCCTAGACACCTCGCCATGTAGATAACCGTGTCCTCCTTCATCCCTACCATAAGAATAGGGGATCAAGGTCTTCCCTCATCTTCATGACTCTAGGATGAGCCATGTAAACTGCTCTATAAGATTCATTTAAGATCAAACCTCTCAATTTTTCATTGGGATGTAAGTAAATCTGGTTATTATATCTCAATAATATGTTGTTGTCCAGAGTAAATCCCTCAAATTTTGGTACCAACAAGGTGTTTTGTCCGATAAATTCCTTAACCTCCTGATGCCAGTCATCACCACACTGTGTAGTTAGAATCCTTTCACGTAGATTTGTCTTAAAGAAGTATCACCGATAATATGTGTGGTCTCCGACTCGACGCATCATCCACTCTATTTACTATTCCTTTATGTAGGTAATCTCAAAATCATACTCGTTAATCATTTCTAACCAACAACTTTTGTCGCGCGTTCAAGTTGCCTTGCGTAAAAATTTGTTGTAAACCACAATGGTCCATTTTTAGTTCAAATTTCCATCCAATTAGGTAGTGTCTCCACACTCTCAGAGCATACACAATGGCTAAAATCCAAATTGTGTGTCGCGTAGTTCTCCTAATGCCTTCTTAGCTTCCTTGAGGTGTAAGCAATCACTCGACTGTCTTGTGTCAAGGCTCTGCCTAAGCCTTCCTTGGATGCATCAATGCATGCCAAGAAGTGTTCGTCCATGTCAGGGACTTTTAGTATCGGTGTTGCCATCAACATCTCCTTGATTTTTCAAAATGATTCCACACATTTATCGGTCCACACAAACTTCTTTCTCTTCTTCTGCAATTCCATAATCAGATTGCTATCTTCGAAAAACCCTCGATGATACGTCGATAATATCCTTCCTAACCCATGAAGCCACGTACTTCTAGAACATTCATCGATGCAGGCCATTCCATAATAGCCTCCACCTTCATTGGATCCAAAGAAATACCTTCATCGGAGATAACATGACCTAAGCAATGAATCCTTGATAGCATTATGATCGCTTCCTGTAATTTGTTCTCTCGCAACACTGTAGTACCAAGCATAAAATTTTGTCATGATCTTCTGTCATCTGAGAATATATCAAAATGTCATCAATGAATACTTGAACAAACATGTCCAAGTATTCACGGAACACCCCATTCATCAAGCTCATGAATACCCCTAGGGCATTTGTCAGTCCAAATGGTAAAACACTAAACTCATAATGTCCAAACCTCATCTTAAAAGTGGTCTTAGGATTTTCTTTCTCCTTGATCTGTAACTAGTGATACCCTGATCTCAAGTTGATCTTAGAGAATACCGTCGCACCCTTCCTTTGATTAAGAAATTTTTTTACACTTGGAAACAGATACAGTTTCTTGATCATTGCCTTGTTCAATTGATGATAGTCATTGTAGAGTATCCATGACCCATCCTTCTTCCGCATGAAAATAATAGGCGCACCCCACAGTGACACAGTTGGACGTATAAGTCCTAGATCCAACAATTCCTTCAGTTGCATGTTCAACTCCTGTAACTCAGGGGTCGTCATCCGATAAGGCTTTCTTTCTATCGATTCAATTCTTGGTTTTAGGTCGATTATAAATTCCAATTCCCTCTCAGGAGGAAACCTTGTCAACTCCTCTAGGAATACGTCCACAATTTATTGTACTACTGGAAGGTTTTCTTGTCCTTCCGCCACACCTTTTTCCTTCAACGCAAGGATCGCATAGAGCTTGCATCCCTTGCCCAAGCACTTCTGAAGCTGTAGGGAAGACATGAACCTTAGGGAAACTCCCTGGTTCCTTCCTACAATCACATGTCTCTGTCCCTCATCATCGACCAAACTCAACCATTTTTTCATACAGTTGAGTATCGCCTCATGCGATTCCAACTAGTCCATACTATTCATGTTGTCAAGATATTACACTATTCCCCAAGTTAAAGAGACAGTTCACCCCTTTCTCCAACCATCTGGTTGGCACCCAATACCTCAAGCACAGTGGTCTGGTGCACGTCCTAGCGGTTATTTATCGTGGTCATGAATCCTATGGGCATTGCCCATCTTCATAATGGTAGTGTGTCCTATTGGCATAACCACTCTGGCCCTCTCAATTGAATAGTCATGCTGGTAATGTGGCTCTCCACATGTCCAACATCCATTCTTCAATCTCGTACTCTGGGTCCTCAAAGTAGTAGCTGCTCACCCACCAGCCTGAAACCTTATTCTGTTCCGATGAACAGGCCCAACCACTGTTGCTGTTGAAGTGGTGGCCCCCTGTAGGGGGTTCTCTGCCGAGGAGCCCGGCGTTGTGGTGCCATGAACAAGGCTTATATATAAATATCTTGATACTAAGATGTCTTGTCTAGTTGGCGTTTGATGCTAATGTGTACCATATGTCTTCAGTCTAGATGGTCTTGCAGGAGTCCTGCCCTGACTCTCGCGGGAAATTCTTCTTAAACTAAGAGTCCTACTAGACTGCATCGTGAAACGTCGAGGCATTTGGACCCTCGCCTTCACACAAATCTAGATTTAAGGCTGGACATGAATTTGCTGACCTCTAGCTTCTTCAGGTTTAGATGTGGGGCATACCAGAGTATCCTCATAACTCTGATCTCATAATCTGAGACCGTACAACCACCTTGTCGTAAGGCGCAAAACTCATCGAGCTGGTGCTCAATGAATTCCTCTAACAATTACTTCTCCCGAAACTGTTCCCATAACACGACTCTGACGACCAATTTTAGCTGAGGTAGGAGCATCTTCCACCTTAGAAGAGCGCTCCCCTTTAGCTGAAGACTACCATGTGGACCTTCGTGCTGGAGGTTGTAACCACGATGTGTGAAGCATGTCACCTTTTTCTCCAGCCATGCATCGGCGACTGAGCCATTCATGACACTCATGAATGTGAGAAATTATATTTTGGAGTTCTCAGTGAATGCTATCGACACTAGCTAAGGCGCAATGTGGACCCTCAAGGGTACAGGTGCCCTGGCCTCATCACAGTATAGATGGTCAGTCAAGGCCTCTGACATTTCCCTGGAAGGACCTTGTCAGACCATCCACATCCCTTACAACAATCGACTCCTGCCCAAGGACTTTTTCCTCCCCTTAGGGGTGAGACTCCTAGGGCGTGGGAACTTCTGGAGGCGTCACACCTCCTTCCCCGACACCATGTTGTGAATCTTTGCAACGTCCTCTAACCATGATTACCGCATGGACATGTTAATGTTCAATTAGTGCTCAGTATTAATCAAGGGATTAATTCAGTGGAAGGCGTGGCTATCCACAATCGCAGGGTTGAACAGTCTCTGATACCATATGTAACGGCCCCGTCATTACGACAACAAGTGACGTACACAAGGTCGATTTTTTTCTTTTAGAGTTGCGTTAGGAAATTAAAACATCAATCTAAACATGGCGTGTGAGTAATCATTCACATAACGCATCATAGACCACCTTACATCCAAGGTGCAGTGTAATAGCAGTTATTTATGGCATGAATCCCAATCAAAATGTGCAATCAGTCATCAGAATAGACCTGCATTTCGCGTAAGAGACTAAAATCTAAAACCATCAACACTACACTAAAAACTAGTGCACGTAAGGAGTTTAATTACTCAACTAGTCATACATCGCATTAAAGAATTGCACACAATCATTCTATTCAATTAATCCATCAGT
This sequence comes from Picea sitchensis, assembly GCA_010110895.2. NCBI lineage: Eukaryota > Viridiplantae > Streptophyta > Pinopsida > Pinales > Pinaceae > Picea > Picea sitchensis. Next base: position 15,375 of record SNQJ01S0169442.1, on the reverse strand, counting down.
TATACACTAACAATTTAGGTGCATGAGAAATTAATTAATAATTCAATCATTCGTCAAACAAGATTAAGGGCGCACTAGTAACCAATTGTTAATTCGATCAAGAATCATCAAAACTCAAGGCGCAATAGTGATCTAGATATTGATACATCATACCTTATCAATTAATGGTGCAATGCAATAGTCATTAAATCCATCTATTAACAATTCATATTTTAACTTGGTATAACCGTGCATGTGTAAACTGGGTTCTGGACCAACACACGACAACGTGCGTAGAGGCATGGGAGTAATCATTTCTTTAATTCAACTGTGCATGAATTCCAATCGCAAGAAGTTCGAGGCACAAGGGGGGGTCAATAGTTTATTGCATGGTGCTAAGGAAATCTAAGAAAATACTTAACTATCATTAAGAGACAAATTATAGATGCGCAAGAAGTCTAACAAACTATAACTATCATTTATGATGAAAAATCTAGATGCGCAAAGTCTAAGATGTAACCATCATACATGACATAAAAACCATGAGAGAAATCATTCTAACATCATCGCAGCTCAATCAATGACGCAAGGTAAATATATTCATCACTTTTTAATGTGCAAAAGTCTAACCTCCAAGTAATCAACATTACATTATTTTTTATGTGCGCAAGGAGCCTGACATCTAATCCTCAATCTTCAATATTTTTTCTTAGCGCATTCAATCCAAGGACTAACAACCATTCCTTATAGTACATTCTGTGGCGCGGGAGGCCTAAATATAAACAATCATTCAATGCATCATTTTCCCATCGCGTGCTAAGAGTATAATATCTAAGTCCATCATTCATGAAATTAAAATTTGATGTGCAAGGTAATCTAAATGATAAAGTATATGGAAACCTCTTTTACCTAAGTGGAAATTACATTGAGTTGTGAACTTTCCTCTTTCAACTTATAAAATTTAGATGAAGTAACCCTGAAGACAGTTCTTAATCTAAACATTCCATATAGGAACACACTTTACCTTCCTACACATGATATTATTCAATAATCTAAGAGAATACAATATGAAGGGAAGTGCTCAACCTTTTCCTACCAAGAATTATCATTCAAAAATTGATATTATTCAATTATCTAGATTATGGATATATCATTCAATAAAAGCAATAAACCCCTCTTTATACACATAACTATTAATTGAATTAAAAGAAATCAATGACTCAATCCATGTCGAGTGGGTAGATTCATGTCCACTCAAGGGTAATAAAGGAAGGAAGAAAATCACAGTCTAAAATTAGAATAACTCAGCATTCAACTGTGTCAAATGTCGTCCGAAATTTTAGAGGTGACCTAGAGAAAATGCACCCCGAATTTAGAATAATCCAACGTTCAACTCTGTGAAACGCCATAGGAGAAGGAGAAACACACAGGTCTTAACCTGAGTTTAGGCGTAGGGTAGGACACTCTTGCTGGGTGATTTGGAGATTCATCACGTTGTAATTTGTGCACACCAAAGGAATGCAAAAGCCACAAGGAATGCATGGCGTTTCTTACGCTCCATTCATAGGGGAGGAGGGTGGGAAATTGTTAGGTTTAACTTTTTGATGGAAGGGCAAAGGGAACATATTTGTGGTATAGGTGCAGGTAAAACTAGGTAACTCGCAACAGTTTTTTGTGAGGATAATCTCCTTCCTCAGTCACGCACATAGAGGTTTAATGGAGAGAAATGTTGGGCTAACTCCCAACTAGGAAAGTTTACCCATCACACCAAAATAACGCAGAGAGAAATATCACATCGTTGGGAGGAGGTTGGGATCGATGGAAAAGATTATTTGTGTTGCTAGGTGAAATTATCCTAGGGTAAATGATGGGAAAAGGGGAAACATCTCTGAGCAATGAAACAATGAGCGTAAGGAGAACTTGCTAAGCCTTTAAGGAAAAAATTTGCTAAGGAAAAGTGGAATTTCTGAGCCTTAAAAAAATGCTCTAACCTAGGAAAACATCAACGCATGGAATTCAAGCATAATTTCACTGAAGAACACAATCAATTCGTTGAGGAATAAAATCAAAATTTGTTGAGGTAAATGTGAAAAATTCATTGAAGAAAACTATCAAAATTTGTTGAGGAAAACTATCAAAATTTGTTGAGTAAGGAGGTGGAATTTCTGAACATTCGATCGTTGAGTGCAAGGGAAAAACGTCGAGGGAAACATATTTCCAAAAGTAGTTATTGTGCGAAAGGACTTGTTTTTAGGAGGAACTCAAGGATAATGGCATTGTGTTTTGATTACTGAGCAGTTTCAAGGTATTGGGGGAAATTCGAGATGAAATTGCAAACAACCGATAATCCACACAGACCAAAATTTAATAGATAGAGGAAAAGTATTAGAGTGGAATTAGAAAGAACTCCAGTAAGGCAGGGAGTGTATACAAGCAATCATAACCATAAATCTGTCTTAAATAACTGAACAAATTACTACTTTATGGAACAAAACAATCTCAATTGAATTTACCAACTATTGTACCAGAAACACATTACAATATTCATCGATATCGATATTCATATACAAGAAAATTTAACTCATTTACAATGCAAATTTTACACATGTGTACCATAACAGAAGGCAAAGACCCCTGAGCCACAAAGGGGCCACACACACAAACTAGAGCAAGCTAGGTCCCAGCTTGTCTCGCAAGGTCGAGCTACCACTCTCTAATCGAGTTGGGCATCCCAACTCCCATAAGAAAAATCAGTCAAGAAAAATATTGGCAGCGTAACCTTACGCATACCAGTTGTCCTCTATTCCCCTTCTCCCCCATTTATTTTATAGAGTTCTTCTTAGTGACAAAATCCATTTGTACATTAAATTCGTTTTTAAAAAATTAGTTAGGAAAAAATCTCCCCCGTACACTTGTCACCCGATCCCTTAGTTGCACCAGAATTTCATTTAATTAATTAAATTAATTTGCCAATTTCCCTCACCCACCAAAAAGCGTTCCTAAAAACGCTCCTCGAAGTCCCTTTATTCCTTCACATTCCCTTAATGACTGATGTCTTTCTTAAAGCTTAGTTGAGTTCGAATTTGGAAAGTTCTCCAGACTAGATTCCCTTCTATGTTCTGTTACTTTTGCAATTCATTTCCCCTTTTTGTCTAAGTTCAAATTTAGCAAGTTTTGCACATAAACAACAATTAATCTTTTAAATAATTTAAGTCCTCGAATTAATTCTAAATTTGATTTTTTCCCCTTTTAATTCTAATTGATTTTTCCCCCTTTTATTAATTGCTTAATTAAATTTTTGTCCTCATATCCTACTTAGACCTAGGTTTTAATTTCAACTAGGCTTAGCAAATTTTTAAGGGAAACGTTATAATTAATATACTTTACTGATGCATAATTATTTTAAGGCTGGCCATGTCAAGGTAAGATATTGTTTTCTAGGTACCTAGGTTCATTGACTCACCTTTGTTTAAAAACTGTGACATGCCCTTCAAGACGCACTACGTGCTCCAAGGGTGCCACTTGCCTTCATTCCAATTTCATTTATGCGACGTGCCCTTCAAGACGCACTACATGCTCCAAGGGTGCCACTGACCTTTTGACTGATTTTGGTAGATGTCTAACCCTTGGAGTCAAAACTTCATCAGACGACCTTGTGGGAGACTAAGGGCCTCTAAGGAATAAGGACCATGCCTTATTGTGCACCCCTTAGAATCTTCATGAGTGATTGTCTCATTCTTCCTTCACGACATCCTGGGTCTTTCGAACTAGGTAATCATTAACCTACAGTTCGATCCACGACGAGAATGCTAGTAGGTTGTGGCAGGGTTGTTGCCACACCTCTCCCTCAATATCTCTGGTTGTCATGCATGACCCCTTTACTCCAAACGTGAGTCTAATTACCAAGTTATCGTCAGCCCGCATCCATAAAAAAACATGTCATCTATCCATAAAAACATCATAATATCAGTCATATGTCACATATGAAATAACAAAAATACTCAAACCATAAACAGTCCATTCCCTGACTCGATCCGGAGCCCAAGGATGTCCACCGATACCATCAACATCCTGAATCCGACCATAGTCCTACACACTCAGGAGAAACCAATCAATAGCACCTGTCGATACAAATATAATCAAATAACGTATATGTTATAACATATTACAATGTAATATGTTATAACATCATATCCACAACAACATCATAATCCATAAGAGAACAATCAATCATATAATGAACCGGATCACTTGCACACAAATGTCCTCAAAAAATAAGTCAAATCAAGTATTCACAAAAGCCGGATGTTACACATTTACCAATATTTTTAACCTTGAACAATATTTTTTTTTTTTTTTTGTGTCTGGAGGAATCAGCAACTAGTTGGGCACGTGCTCGCGTTACACGTGGCCG
>SNQJ01S0169439.1:20706-34214 GCA_010110895.2 Picea sitchensis | reverse complement strand
GTAGAGATTATGTTAGGGTTTTTTTCCCTAGAAGGCAACCCTCTTTTATGAGGGAAATGTATTGCAGCTATGGATGATGGTGAATATTGTATTCTGAGAGAGGATACTGTGAGAGAAAGAAGAGGAAGTTACAGTGGGTTTTGATGTAGGTTGTATCCCTTCATTTGTTGGATAATAATAAATGAAGGACCTGGCAATTTCTCTGGTGGACGTAGCCCACACTAGGTGAACCACATAAATCTGTGTCTCTCTTGTATTGTGTGTCTTCTGTGTTTTGTTTCTGCATTTGTTTTATTTTATTGCTCCGCGGTCCTATTTTTCTAACAGAATTCACTCTTTGTCTTTGCTGACCTAGAGTTAACTTGTTGTTTTCTTCTCGTTTATCTGAATGAGTGAAATATTTTGTGAGGAAATCCAAAGGTCTATCAACCTTTCCATTTTCTCTTTGAGGTCAGTTTTCCATCATTTCTCTTTTGTTTGAGGTTTTTGGTTCTTCTTTGCAATTTTTTTTATCTTTGTCCTTCTTGTTTATTCACAACAAGAGTGTATTTTTGTTTTGTGTGAGGTTTGCTTTTGATTGTTTAATCTTGAAATATGATTGACATTACAAGTTTTACATATGATTATCATTCACGTATAAGAAAAAGGACATACTTTAGTGATTGGTTTGGATATTAGAAGGCATTTCTGAAATTTTTAGCATTGCATTGGATTTGATTAAGAAACAATTGTATGAGGATGTTGCATCTTGGTGTTTGATAGTGAAGAGAAATTTCTCTCTTTCCCTTAAATATCCATTCATCAAAATAAACGACTACTTATCATATTTTATGCATTTTTTGGGAATTTAGTCACAATACCATCAGTTTCATTGTCATACACCCTTTGAGTAAAGAACAGCTGCAAAATGAACGCTAATTAAAAATTATCTAGAACATTTTTTGTTTTTAGGATCTTCCACCAACATTAGACTAGGATTAGCACTTTGGATTAGGCTATGAGTACAACTATCCCAAGTTTTCAAAACAAACATTAGCATCCTTAGATAGGGAGAGTCAAATCCAATTGTCATATAAGCTTTCTAGGATCCCCCTCTCACACAGGGGTTATGCACGAGGTCCCATTCATGAGAATTACAGAGATTATCCCTCTGTGGTTCAACTGTTTGTAGTGGTCAGATCGTATATTGGGGGTCACTTGAGGGTACACCCATGATTATGTGTGGGAGCCTCTCGAGTTGATTTTGGACTTGTTATCCTGCCCATATGTTCAGATCAGACTGTCGACTGTACCTGCCTAGGGGCTTACTGCGAGTTGGTGTCCTTAGTTTCCATAATCTTTAGGTACATACATAAGGTGACGGTGAAGGTAAGTCTCACTGTACCTAGAACAGACATTGGTCAAACTCACTCGGGCTCCTTGGAGCGTAAATCCACAATTACTACCTGGAAACTTGCACCAAGGTGAAAGTACGGTAAGAAGGTCACCATTGTAACTATTCCACCATATCCTAGCCCCTTCTTGACTTGATCATGTGACGTTGGATTTCATCACCAACTAGTACGTTCATCGAGATAAGGTTTTGTTTTCTTGGTTTTGATTCCTATATTTTATTAGTGTATGTTGTTTCTTTTTGTTATTTGGCCCTATATTTTCAGCGTGTACTGTTATTCTCCAAAATTGATCCTGTAGATGATAAAGGTCTTCATCGATCATGTAGGATGCAAGGTTTGCCTCCAGAAGGCTACCAACCCTTACCTCCTAACCCTCCAGAATACAACTACCGTGGAGAGGTAGAAAATCAATCTAACGCAGGGAGTGTTGTTGCTCCTCTGTTAGACAATCAAGAATGCACTTTGGTTACGGTTGAGAATCCCACTCCTCACACTACATCTGTGTCGGTAACCCCTCTCGAACCACTTTTTCTTCGTTTAGACTCCCTTGGGAATGTCATAGACGAAGAGGTCCCACAATTACCTGTGAGAGATTTTACTGAAACATATATGGGATCCACATAACCAATCTTTGGGGATGAGTATAGGACTCTTGTTCATCCTACCACTGGAGTAGATACAAATCCCACACCTTCTCATTCTGTATGGAGGACTTCATCAAGATGTGATCTCTATGATCATTTTGAATCCTTTCGACAACCCTTTAATCCTCATGACCCTCCTGTTGAAACGGGGCCATCCAGCCAAACTACGAATCACTCCATCAATCAGGTCATTGACCCTATTGTTACATCAGCACAAGTCCATCCTAATGCTAGACTCGTCACCTCTACCCATTCCCAAGGAACTTTGATCCCTACCCCCATTTTTACAAACTTTCACTCTACAACCCCACATGTTTCACACAATCCTGCTGGGACATCTTTGCACTAGAGAATGCAGACCCTTGCCAGCCAAATACAACCGAATGGAGGGAAACCACCATCTAGTGGACCTATCCCTCCTGGAATACCACCATCCTATGGTGGGCCTACCCCTCTCGGGGGACATCCCCCTTTTTATGTTCCTCCAGGAGGGAAACCTCCCTTTTCCAGTCATACCTCGGTCGTTAATCCACCGCTGGCAGGGGGGAAACCTTCATTTGTTGGAAACCCTTCACAATCCTGGGGAGTATCTTTGGGAGGCACATTTACCCAACCCCACATTAGGGGGCACTCATATCATAATCCACAAGGAGGAGTATCAAATCCTATTCCTTCCGGACCATCTTATGGACAACCTTATCCGGGCAGCATCCCAAACACCACCTGGAGTCCTCAAGGACAACAACCTTATCCTCCCCATGGGCCTAATGTGTATTCGCCTTCGGGATATACATGTTACCCTACTCAAGGGAAACATGGTTATCCTCCTTATAGGCAAACAAATCACTCAGATTATAATGCTCAAAACCCACCGGGTTATGAAAATGTTTCTCAGCCATCATCGAATCCTACTTATCCTGGTCAACAATAACCATATGTAGGAGGACCTACTGGTTACAATTATCCACCTAACCTAGTTTATGGTCCTACTAGTGTTCCCATGCCACACCAATATCATCCTCAAATTAACTGAAAGCTACCTTTCCTTGCGACTCTGGATCTCCCAGACTTGTCTCGGTTAACAAATGATCTTATTTTTCATTCTCCAGTTTGGCTAGTTATTCCAGCTAAACTTCCTTCTAATATTCCGAAATTTGATGGAAAATCTGGAGAAGATCCAAATAACCATGTGATGAATTTCCATTTGTGGTGTTCATCAAACTCCCTCATGGATGATTCTATACATTTGCGTCTTTTCCAGCTAACACTTATAGACTCTACAGAAAAGTGGTATATTGAACTACCATGTGCTTCTTTTCATGATTTCAACTCCCTTGCCATGTCTTTTCTCACGCACTTTCAACTACCTATTCGTTACAAGACGGGTACTGAACTCTTGAACTCCCTTCGTCAAACTGATTCTGTGCATATCTCTAACCATATTCATGAGTGGAGACGATGACAAAGGATGATCAAAGAAATCATTCCTAACATATTATTGGTGGAGTGGTTTACTAAATCACTTTTACCCCCGATCGCTCGTGATGTCTCTATGGGTGGCGCAGTCATCAAGGAAGAAACCATTGCTCAGACTCAGTACTTAGATTTGGTTCATTCACAATTTGGTACTTTGTATGAGTTCCTTCCGAATGTTTCTTGAGATAATACCGATCCGTCCAAGCCGTCATCCTCATATCATGCAGAAGGTGTTATCGGTTCTATCAAAACTCAATCTACTTCCCAATCGACCACACTCTCCTCTACCACCCCCCAAACGTTTTTGAGGTGAATGCAGTTTAAACAACCCCTTCACAACAGTCCGGAGGTAAGAAGAAGACAAAAAATAAATCAAAAAGTACTAATAACAATTAACAACCAAAAAATCAAGCCGGAACGTTTGCTACCGAAAAGAAACCACAACGGAAACTAAAATTCCTGTGTATCATTTGTGGTGACGATCACTACACTCGAGACTATCCACATCACAATGAACTGGCCAAACTTTTCCAGGGAAATTCACAACCCGTTGTACTTACTCAGCCTTTTCCACAGCAGTAATCCATGGTTGCTCAAACCCCCTCTTCTGGGGGAAGTTCTAGCCATCCTCATGATGAGGCCTCGACAAGTGCACATATTTATATGTTTAATGGGATTAATTTGACCACTCACTCTAAGACATATGACACACCATTTAACCCTAATAAAGGAAAAGTGATTAATGATACCGATACTTTACCGGATCCATCATCGTCCTCTATTAGTCCTCCAATAGTTAATCCTCCATCTAGGCCACTTCAGATTGAGAAACCTACGTTTGAATCTATCTTATGCCCTCCTAAGAGCACTATCCATAAATCTACCTTTAATCCTAGTTCACGTGCCGCCCAAAACTACAACATTGTTGAAGATTTGGCTCAAGCATTGTGTGTTATGTTTGCATTAGAAGTTATACAGCACTGTCCCAGACAACGTAGAATTCTCTTAGCTGCTATAGGCCTTGTCGATCTTGAGTCATCCAACCATATCATGTTTAACCTAGAAAATTATACATCTCGACTCTCCCACCAACTTGCTTTCCAAATTTATGTTGTTGTTCACAGTCAACAAATTCACTGACCCATCTTGGATGAGGGAGCCTCTACTTGTGTCATGTCTTTAGCATGTTGGAAAATTTTAAAATCACCCGCACTTAACAAATCCCCAACGATGTTACACGCATTTGATGGGCGAGGTTTTCATCCCCATGGGCTTTTACAGTCCCTGCCCATCCATTTGGGTGGAAAAACCATCCTTGTTGATGTCGAGGTGGTCGATGCTCCCCTCGATTACAAATTATCACTTGGAAGAAGTTGGTTTTATGCTATGATTGTCGTTGCATCATCGGTGTTTCAATGTGTACAATTTCCTCATCAGGGAAAAATTGTCACTATTGATTAGTTAGATTTTTGCACAACTGATGCTCGTGCTCTTGCTACCAACAACATTCCTTTCTTGGGAGACCAAAATATCACGTATGAAAGCATCGGTGTTGGCTTATTGAAAGATTCTAGCCTCATGGGTACCTTCCCTACACCACTTCCACTAACTACACATCATATTTCCACTGTCGATATGATTTCGACCACGTCTTATCAATCTTTGGAATCATTTGACCCTTGGATTGTACCTAGTCCTTTGGAATTCGATGCACTAGGTGACACCATGCACTTAGTCCAACCGAAACATCATACGTTGCTGTCCAATCCGCTTCTCCCTCTTTGGATGACCAAAATCTATTGGCACCAGACAGTTACTCGATGCCATCACGGTTAAATTCCTTGTCGTCTATGATCAACTACATTTCCCTATTTTTTCCTTCTGATGAATCTATTCTGGAAATTCTTAGCATTGACAAGCTACCTCAGGATGATAACCATCATCGATCCTCTTTTATTCCCCCTCGTGAATAACTTTGGGAAGATATACACTGTATCTCCCCTCCTAATGTTGATTTTCCATCATCTCCCATGACTTCAAATTCCGATGATTTGGATCCAGTTGTTGACATGGTGATCTCTTCAGTAGGGCTATTGGAGCCTAATCGCCTTACCCCTATCGCGACCCTCGACATGTGTTCTTTCCAGAGTGATTTTCTTCCATCCAATGAAGATCTCTTGGAATCCATGACCAAGTTTTGTCCCTTGACATGGTGTCCTTCCAGAGCTTTATTCTCTTAGAAGCCATGATCAAGGAGAAGTCATGAGCACAGTTTCTCTTCTCCATAGCAAGCTCGTTAAAAAATGAAACAGAGGATTTGAGCATAGTTTTCCTCTCTGTAAAAAGATCGTTAAAAAATGAAACAACAATCTAGGGATTGAGCCCGGAGCCCTGAGCATAGTTCTTTTCCTCTATCAAGATCGTTAAAAAATGAAACAGTCACTTCTCTTTAACCTTCTTTTCATCCACCCTTCTCCTTTTTCTCATCTAGTAGAGAAATCGGTGACAACCTCAAAGTCGGTGAATGAAATGAAGCGTGGAGGGCATGTCTCCAGCCTTTGATGATCATTCTAGAGTTAAGCCACTAGATTTCAAGCTAGGGGCATACTGAGCTTAGTCTTTTTTCTTTCTCATGCTTGTAAATACATGAGAATGCACCCGAGTAAACTTTTATCTCTTTTTCGGACCCGCATGGATAAACAAAAAAGGGACCCCTTGGAGTAGTCTTTAATATCGTTTCAAACTCTGTAAACATGAAAATATTGTCGAGTGATCTTGCTTCCTTTCCCACTCGTTAAAAGGTTTGAAAGGGCGTCTTTCGAGTGACAATTTATCTCTTTTTCGGCCTCGCGAGACTAACATTACGAAAAAGGACAACATTGGAGTCGTCTTTAAGTTTTTTTCAGACTCTCTAAATATGAAAAACCATCGATTTTACCTTCTATGGACTCGTTAAACAATCATACATTGAAGGACCCATACGGGATCGAACCCTTACTTCTTCCAGTTCATTAAATAAAGGAAGAGGGACTTATCGAAGTTGATTCATATCGAGCATGTGTTACCCTCCTCGAGCTCATTAAATTAAAAAGAGGTACTCATCTATTTGGATGGGGGGGAAATTGAAAGAAGCAAGCCAAGCATTTTTCGAAAACACTACCAGTAACTCTTATGGTCGCCCTTGAACATGACACTTTGTCTTTGCAGGAATTTTAATCCAATGAACCTCTGCAGTAAGACAATCCTCTGAGTTTCTTTTACTCCTTTGGGTCACCCGATGAAAGTCACCATATCCACTGCATTATTGTGTTTTGGTCCATGTCATGGTTTTGTTGTTGTGTCCCAGTGTTCAAGGGAACTATTTTCCTCGAGAGTCAGCCATCACAAATATCTTGTTTCAATACCCGTGTCAGTCCATGTTCATTCGATCTACCAATTACAACTCTGTGTCAGTTTCATGTCGTTGATGGGGGATAAATCAAGGCCCTCCTTTGACGAGTCTATTCCTGTCAATTTCAACACATTATCCAGAAACTAGACTAAGAAACCAGTAAGTACCTTGGGACCTGCATGCCTCAATGGCAGGCATCCTCGCATCCGACAGTGGGTTTACATCATTGACCTATGATCGGATGATTCCATGGATGTTCGACTTTATCTCATCCATTCACATTCATTGGAATGTACTAGAGTACCTTGGGAATCATTGACATCAATGGTGATCTCCCTCGTGCTTGTTAATGGTTTACCTCATTGATCGGTAATAAAGTGGTTTCTGCCATGTTCGACATCAAGACATCTATTCACATGGATAAATTCGTACTACATCGGGATCAGTAAGAAGACCCTGGGTTGATTTTTCACTCTTATGTACACTTTTCCCAGGTTGTGAAGGAGTTCTTTTGAACTATGACACATATACTATTTCATATATCCACTTTGTATTGGTCGTGGCTATGTCTTGTCATCTTGTAGATCCACTATCTATTCTTCGTGTCTACGATCATTTCAGGTCATGGGAGTATAGATCCACATTGTATCTTCAGTGGCTATGCCTTTTATCAATATAATTATGGATCCGCAGTGCATTTTATGGTGGCCATACCTAAAAAGTCTTTACCACTCAAGCATAGGTATGCCTGCCTTGGGTTTGAAACATGTCATAATAATTTTTTGATGGTTGTGTGAAACTTTTTCCAACCTCTCTGTGTCCATATCCTTGCTTGAAAAAGTCTACAAATTACTTCAGTCATCATCATCTTCTAACTTCATACTTTGGGGGGTAATATGTTATGCCTCAAAATTACTCACTTCAATAGTGTCACAAGTATCGTCATTACAAGTGTTGTAAGTGTTGCATCTTGTCCGCAAGTGTTTCATATTGACCATAAGTGTCTCAAGTGTCAAAAACATCATACTTCCATATTTCCTATCTCGTTCCTCTAACGACATCATAAGGACACTTAAGACACCTCAAAGACTAGTTTTCAAGAAGAGAAATCAGTTGACAAGGAGTACAAGCCTTTTGCCACTGAAAGAACCACTCAAAAATGGATTTTGGAGAGGAGTGCTCCCCTACCAACTATCAGGGAGTTCTAGCGCTCCCTGAGCCTCTTTGGGGAAGTTTTTGAGCACTCTGTGCACCCTTTTGGGGGAGCGCTACCTTTTCTGAGTGAATTTTTGGTTTGTTGGAGGAAATCAGGGGACAATCCCCTCAATATCTAAAGGTAGTTGGGTTCAAATCTTGGGTCAAGGAATGATATTAGGGAAGATCCTCAAATAAAGGAGATAAATCATCAACTTATCCCAAATATCTCTCAAGTGGTTGGGCCTCTCCAAGGTTATATAAGGAGGCCTTCTCATGGTGAAAGGCACATGAAAAAGATTGGATGTATGAAACCTATAATCTCATAGGCAACATACAGAGACAGTGGAGATTAGATATTGATACCACACTTATGATCTCATAAGTGATATTCCATCAAAGCAATCAGTGTAAAATACTTAAGCAAAGGGGTTGGACAAGGAGAACTGGAAGAAGTTGTTGCACCTTCATCAAAGGATTGTAAGTACTTTTACTTATTCTCATCAATATATCAATGCTTGGCCTATTTCTTTCATACTTATGTTTGTTCTATATGAGTTTGTCTATAGTATATGGATCTATATCTGAGATAATATCAGTAGAGTAGGAATTCCATTGTATCTTTGTTTGTCCTACAGGACCTATTAGGAAGCTCAGGATTGAAGCTCAACCTAGACTTTGCAAGGACAAACTTCGTTAATAAGGTACATATATTTCTTCTTCTCCTTCATATATTATCTTGATTAGAACTAAAAGGATGTCAGTGTCCTTTTTAATCACTTTTCTGTCTTGGCCTTAGGAGTCTAGAGACCAAGAGGGAATCTTCTTGTCCACAGGAGGATTCACCTGTAACAAGGCTGTAAACAAGGGGATGGTGCCTCCTTCCAGTTGGTGCTATAGAATTTTGGAATTTGGTGCTTTCTATGAATGTAATCTTATGATATATAAAAAAACATTATGTGGTTTCTCCCATTTGGGTTTCCACACAAAATTCCTATGTACTATGTATGTGTGGCTACATGTTTATGGTATCTTGAATGAAATCATAAGTGATAAATTGTTGATATCTTAAATGTTTGCATATTGTGATTAAAAATAGTAAAACGTTCCTAATATTGATTCACCCCCCCTCTCAATATTAGTGAATAATCCAACAAGGTCAACATGATATATCTTTTATTAATATGATACAGATATAAATAAATGATCTATGACCTTTGGATTCATCTTCCAAGAGGTCTCTTGGACTCTTGATGAAAATTCCTATTCACTTTTGACTTTTTATATTCCTTCTCAAGTGAATAATACAAAATACCATAACACTAATGCATTATGTTTCCAACAGTAGTTCTTCTCTTCCCCTCACGTGACCCGCTCTCTATGCATTGTACGAGAAAATATTCGACGGCTATTATCCATATGGATTCTAGAGTTAATGAGGGTCTTATCAAGCTCCATCTCAGGTTATCCTAAAATAACATCACAAACTTCAAGTGGGGAAACATCACATAGTACCTCATTTTTGAAGGGCTTGATGTCGTATGACAGACAACATTGTTGGTTGGCGTACATTTCTCATCCCAGGATCAACCAACCGATGGTGTATGGTTGGGGGTGTGGCATTGTCAACAAATTCAATCTCTTGATGACCTCGTCTAAGATCCATTTCTTCTCGCTACCGTTTTCAACAATGAAATATAGTGGAGTCCCCTTCACCCACCTATGTGAATGGAAGAGGCACTCCCCCTCCTCAAACCCCTCTAACTCTTCTAGTTGGCTCTTTTCAGTTGTGATGGTAGCACTTAATTTTGCCTTGTTATAATACCAATGTCATGTTTTTTATGATTCTAGAACTCGTAGTGTCACTGTTACTTTGGGAGGCCAACTCTATAGGGTGCCAAAGGTAGTTATGAATACTGCAATTTCGTTTATCTCAACAAAGCAGTGTTGAAATATAATTTCTCATACTATAAAATGTGTCCTCTTTACGGTTCGGTCGGAAGGTGAATGAAAGGTCATTGCAACCAAATAAACATCAACATGGGACCTCTCTACAAAACAAAAGGATGTGGACAATATTGTAGAGGAATATATAGATATATTTGCTTCACCTACAAGAGTGCCTTTGCACTACTAGGTCAAACATTTAATTGAATTGATACTTGGTGCTCCTTTACTTAATATCCCAATATATAGATGCTCTCTTCTGGAGAATGAGGAAAAAAAATGTAAAATTCATGAGATCATCCAAAAGGGCCACATTCTACCAAGATCCTCACCTTGTGGAAGCCCAACTATATTGGAACATAAGAAGAACAAGATATGGTGGCTCTATTTTGATTACAACGCTATAAAAACAATCATAGTTAAGAATCGATACTTGATCCCTCAGATTGACAATCTTCTTGATAAACTTACAGGTGCCAAGTGATTTAGTAAGATTGATCTGAAGTCAGGCTACCACTAGGTCTCGATTGAACAAACGGATGTATGGAAGACCATCTTCAAGTCTAAAGAAGGCCTTTTTGAGTTTTTATTCATGCCTTGGCATGGAAAATGCCCTAGAAACATTCATGAGGATGATGGATGATATTGTCAATTTTCACATGCAACTCTATGTGACTAATTGCATATCTTAAAATTTCTTCCTAGTGATCTAATCGTAAAACCCTAGCTATTATCACTAAACAACTTTACACTGAAATTATTGAATAAAAACATATGCAAGGGAAACAAAAGGATATGAGATGAATCATCAGTATACATGATACACAATTTTAGTTATGTAATCTTGTTAAAATTAGAAATAATGAGGGAAAAACCATCCCTCCAAGAAAATACAATATCACCAAAATCTGAGGAAAACCTTGTCCTCCAAAGTCACCAAAATTGAGAACAACATTGTTCTCCAATATCCAAACAAATCATAAAACCAAACCTCAGCAATATCCCTAGGAATCTCCTCTTCACATGAATTTGTTATAGACCACATGTACGTCCTGTTGACGTCACATGTCATCATGTATGGATATATACCTTTCTAGAAACTCATATATGCAATTCATCTTACTAGTAATCCACGTACATATGTTGTGTGCTCTCCTGCAAACTGCATATACCCTATACATGATTCTTCCTTCTACAACCCGCGTATATATGCACTTCGTCCTCCTGCAAACCATGTATTGTACTAAATATTTCCTCCACATGTGAAACCTTCTTCACTTCTATATTCAGGTTCAGATTGTAAGGTACCAGATCTATTATAATAGCAGAGAAACAAAAATACTACAGAAAATTACAACGAAACAAGAAAGTATATGAAACCACAGCACCAAAATAATACCTTTATTGATAGGAAACAATGTTCACTTGCCTCTTTGTTGGCATAGGGGTAGACCTAGGGTTCACTCTATAGCGCACCAACAAAACCTAACTATTGGCCCTTTCGGCAACACCTGCAAGTAGATGAAGTCTCACCCGAAGTAGAAATAAGGAGGTTGCAGGACATAGGTGTCTACAACCAGAGGAAAAGAAAAGTGGATCCAGAACAACAACGCAGTTAACCTAGCAGTGCTTAACAGTATTATTCTTCCTTTCAAACTTATACCTTTGATCTAATCACAAAAATGCAACAGTATTATAACAGATAACAAATAACACAACATCAATCACACAAAACAACCAGATATACGTGGTTCACCCTCTCCCTAAGGATACATCCACAGAATTGTGTTTCTTGATATATTAAATGGAAAAAATATAGTTCTATATGTGCACTTAGCTTGTAGATCTCTCTCTCCTTCCCTCTTTCTCCTCCCTCCCTGCGCACCCAGCTACAGGGTTGATCTTTGCACCTAGATGAATATCTTACAATACAATAATTCTCTTACAACACAATACTTCTCTCTCGCCACAACACTAATCACGATCCTAAACCTTAACCAACCCTCCTAACTCTTTTTGGCCTTTATTTATACATTACAATGACTCTCATACAACCTTAGACCGAGGCCTATGTGTAAAAACCCTAGGTGTCAAAACCCTAGGTCCCATGCAACCCATGTCTTAAGGGCTTCACTAGCCTATTCTTCCTTCTTTCCTGTGAGGTGCTCCAAAGCATCCGTTGGTGGATTTTTTCGTTTGTTGAGTTGTCCCCGATCCATCTTCTTTGTTTATTTTTCTTCCTTGATCTTCTCTTTCAACGACTTGCTTTCTCTTACTTCGCTCCTTCTTTTCTACTTCCTTGACCACTTCGACCCATTCTTAGTTTATGTGCATTCTTTGCTCTTTGTACTTCACCTTTCTTCTTCCTTCATCTTTGCTTTATTCCTTAATCCATAACCAAGGGCCAACAAGCCCCCAACACTCACATGTGACTCTTCCTGAGTCATTGCAAGATTGAACCTTCGGTATCACTTCAACCGCAAACTGTGTGGAGCAGCCTGTGCTTTCTTCTTTGTCCCTCCCTGTTGTGTGAAGACTGTTTTTTCTGTTTCTGGTAACCAATTTCAAATGCACTTGGTACCTAGACCCTTCTTCCTCTATTTTTACTGAGAACTGCGAGGCAACTGGTTGTCATAATACAATTTCAACTAACTCCCATTTACTAAACCTTCCTTCCATTCTCCCTTTAGAGTCTTCAACTGCGCATCTCCTCCTTTTGTAACATAGGTAATCTGATATGGCCCAAGCCAATGTGTTCTGAACTTCCATGGATGCTTCATGAACTTGTTGTAATATACCAATACCAAATCTCCTTGCTTAAATTATTTCTTCTTGATATGTATGTCATGGTAGGCCTTTTCTCGTTCTTTTTGTACCTGCTGATGAAATATTGCAATAAACATGTCTTCCTCTAGTTCCACCAACTGTGCAAGCCTATCTTTCACAGCACCTGTGTCATCCATACCTATAAATGTTGCAATTCTTAAGCTGGGGACCAAATATTCCATAGGTATAACTGCTTCCAGGCCATAAATTCACTTAAAGGGAGTCTGTATTGTCATCTTTTTGCAAGTGGTTCGATAATCCCATAACACTGCTAGCACTCTCAAATCCCAATCATCTATGTTCACACTACAAATCTTCATCAGCATTGTCTCCAAGATCTTATTAAAAGCTTCAACTGTACCATTCACTTGTGGGTGGTATGGTGTGCTCTTATGATGGTGAACTTCAAATTCCTGAGTCAAGGCTTCAATTGTCTTATTAATAAAATGTGTACCTTGATCACTCATAAGGATAACTGGACATCCAAATTGGTTTATGATATCATCAATTATGAATCAATTATTAATGCAAAGAAAAATATTACAGAGAGATTTTACAAGAGAGTTTCTCACAATCGATCATCGGCAAATGACCCTCCATGCTCTTTAAATAGAGATCATGGACCAATCAGGTGTT
>SNQJ01S0169439.1:3333-20696 GCA_010110895.2 Picea sitchensis | reverse complement strand
CGTGACCGTTGGATTTCCTAACTACAAATGCATACTAATGCATACTAAAGAAACACACTTTTACCTAACGACATATTAGACCAAGTAGATCTTAACTAACTCCTAAGTGTCTAAATATCCTAACATTATATAGCTATCCAGCTATAAGTGAAAAATCTGCAGCGTGGACTACTAGTTGTTTCTTTTGAATGATTGTATACTCGCGGGGTGACATTTCTGTAGACAGGAACTGGACTATCTCGGTGAATTGATCATCAACTTTTATGATGGCCAACAAATGTGCATCTGGAAGTGTATCCTCCAAACTAGTAGGTTCCTCTCCATGTTCTAACATAGACAAGTGGTCAGGTACCTTGTTCATTCTCCCTGGCTTGACCACAATCTTAAAATCATATTCCTGAAATAATAGTATCCATATACATATTATTCCCCCCAACACTGGCTTGTTGACTAAGTATTTCAATGTAGAGTGATCAGTGAACATCTTAAAATGTCCTCCCAACAAGTAGTGTTGAAACTTCTGCAACGCATACACCATAGCTAATCCTTCTCTTTCAGTGGTGGTATAGTTTATTTCAGATATCGAGATCTTCCTGCTAGCAAAGGATAGCGGGTGGTCAATATCTCATGCTCCTGGTTGTGCTAACACTGCTCCTAATGCAATGGATGAAGCATCGACATGGACGTGGAATTCCTTACTCCAATCTGGGAAAACCAGAATAGGCGCAGTAACCATTTTCTGCTTTAGTGTGTTGAATCTCTGTTGGCATTCCTCTGACCATTGAAACTGACAATATTTCTTTAAAATATTTTCCATGGGTGTTTTTATCTGTGCATATCCCTTAATAAACTTCCTATAGTATCCAGTGTGTCCCAACATAGTGCACAGCTGTCTAACCAAAGTAGGGGGAGGTAGATCGACAATGATGCCAATCTTGGAAGGATCTACCAAAACCCCCTACTTACATACAATGTGTCCTAGTAATACTCCAAAAGGTGAAAGGAATGTGCACTTCTTCAGGTTCGGGGAAATCTATCATTTCCTACACTTATCCAACATTAGTCTCAAACATTCAATATGATTTTTCAATGTGCTAAAAACAGTCCAATCATCAAAATATGCTTCCAAAACTTTATGTAAAAATTCCTTGAATGCTTCGACCACCACCCTGGAAAATATGGTTGGTGCATTCTTCAATCCGAAAGGCATCACAGTGTACTGGAAAGAACCCCATTCTGTTGCAAATTTGGTCTTATGTATATCTTCCTTAGAAATCATGATCTGGTGATAACTTGAAAATCCATCTGTGAATGAGTAAACTTCATGTCCTCCTACATTATCTAACACTTCATCAGTAAACGGTGTAGGGAATGGGTCATGTAAACATGCATCATTTAGTTTCCTTAAGTATACACAGATTTTGATCTCTCCTGACTTCTTATCTTGGACCACCATAGGTCTGATCCATTCTGGCTCTTCAACAGGTTCTATGATTCCTACTTCCAACATTCTGTCTAATTCAATCCTAACTTTTTCTTATACTTAGGATTCAGTATGTAGGGTCTCTGCTTGACTGGCCTTGCATCTGGTTTCAAAGGGATCTTGATTTCTCCCATGGTCCCTTTAATGCCCTTCATGTCTGTGAACTTGGTTGGAAACAAGTCCTGATATTCATACAATAATTTTGTAATCTTATCAATAGTGGCATCATCCCAATAATCTCCAACGTTGGCCAACTTAGGTCCTTTCTCTGTTCCAATATTAACTTTATTGATTTTAATTGGTTATTCAATGAAAGGTATTTCAACCCCTGGCCCTTCTATGTCTCTCTGTCCTTCATTTTCTGTGATGTTCACATTCCTAGGATCATCATCTTCATCAGCATTGATATTGTAACAACCCTGTAATTTCTGAAGAGGTGCAGTCGATTCATCTTCTTCTTGCTCCAAAGGGAGGTTAGGTGCCTCCTCAAAGACTTTATGTATTACAACTTGTAAAGCCTAATCTACTGTGGGGTATTGAATTTCAAATAAAAATGTTGCTATAAAATTCTGAGTCATATCGTACCAATCTGAAGTGTTGAGGCACAGTTCTTCTTGAAGATACCAATTGATAGGCATAGTATCCAAAGTGTTAATGAACTTATGCACCCACTATTCTCTAGGAATTCTACTCCAGGCCTCCTCACAACTCCACACATGGTCATTTAGACAGCTCGAACCTGTGTATCAAACTTCTCACCCTTCGACTTGGTCTGAAAAGTGCACTGTCATCAAAGTGCGACATTGTACCCCCTCTGCGATGTCATTCTTATGCGTTCCCCACCATCTTGTTGGCATTTCTTTTAAGGCTTCATCTAGCGCCAACAACCTTTGTTGTATTGGTACAATTTCTTCAAATTCCAATAAGAATGTTTCTAAGTGATTCAAACTGTCAAATGTGGGCAGATTACTTACTTTTGTGCCAATCTAGCGAACTTCCCTGGTCAATATGGCACATCTCTGCACAAAAAATTCATACATTTTGTTCTATCAGTTCTCCAATGCTTCGTCTGTTCGTCAACTTAAATTTCCATCTGTCCTAGGATTAATGTAATCATGTTGTCTTTCTATCAATTTATATATATTCTCTAGTTCATAAGCATGATCTTCTTCTCTGATAGGTTCTATGTATCTACGACCTTCATCGGGATCAAGAGGTGCAATGACCCTAAGGCCATCACCTTCAAATGTCATTCTTATTTTCTTTAAGTTAACAACATCTGAATTTTTGAAAGCCCAATCAATGCCCAACAACGTAGAATAAGGATAACTATCATCAACTATCTCAATCACTTCGAAGTTTGCAAACATCCTTACCCTGTCGATGTCCACAAGGACATGCTCCAGTCTTCCAAAGGGGCTTACTGTCTCCTGATTATCCATCATGAGCCCGATAGGATAGTAAATCAACTTTGGTTTTCCCATCAGTGCCCAAATCTGCTTCGTCATAACATTGACTTCTAATCCCAATTCAAGGACCACATAATATATGTCATAGTCTCCAATCTTAGCATTATGGTGTAGTTCCTTGTTTGTCCTCTTTCTAGATACTTGATGTATTTCTTTATTCAGCAGAGGATCTACCCTTCCCATATCATATTTTATGATCAAGTGTTGTATTTCTTTCACAGCTCTTTCATCATTAATCAAATTAATGCAAGTATATAAGAAATTCATAAGCTTGCTTACCTCTTTTCCTTCTCCAGGTAAGGCAGACTGATAGAATGCCAGAGGCATTCCACATTCTCTCAATTATGTTTGTGTCTGTATCTCTTCTGATCCTTGATCCTTCTATAGTATTTCCTGGAGTCATCTTGTCTTCTCATGTAGAAGTGCCTCCTCTAGTGATAATAGAGACTCTGGGATCCTCTCCGTGAGGTTCCACTGATATCTGCTGCACTTGTTGGTTTCCACCCCGTCTTTCCTGAAGTTTTTCCAGCAACACTGGACAATCTTCAATAACATGTTCAAATGAGTTGCAATAGCTGCAAGTGGTACAAGGGTTCTAACAGTCGCTTTCCAAGTGACCTGGATGGGCGCAATTATAACAAATAATCTGACCTCAACCTCGACCCATGCCTCCTCCTTGTCCTCTTCCTCTAAATCCACCACAAGGGTTTAAGTTTCCTCTTCCTGGGGAATTAAACTGCACAGCATTTCCTTCTTGTTGTAATTCTCCTTGAATTATGTATGTATTCTTTGAAATTTCATGCAAGAGGTCATAATCCCTAAGTCCTTCTCATCATGACCCACATATTTACAGAATGTGCATTAAATATTGGTAGGTGTCTAGACATATTTTTTCATGTAATAATATTCACATGTCTGGCCTATCATCCACCAAGCAAGGAAATGGTTGTGTATTTGTGGTCATTGATTGAATTTCAAAGATGGCCATCCTCACAACCTGCAAGAAGAATATCACAGTGGCATATATTTCCAAGCTCTTCTTTGAACAAGTGTGGATCCACTTTCGAATACCACAGACCATCATCTGTGAATGGGACAACAGGTTCCTTAGCACATTTTGGTCGAGTCTCTAGTCATTGTTGGACACCAAGCTCACAAAATCCACTTCTTTCCACCCCCAAACTGACGACCAAACAGAGGTTGTCAATTAGATGGTTTTACACATCCTACACATGTACAATTCTAAGAATCAATGGACATGGGACGAGAGTCTCCCCTATGTTCAACACAGTTACAACAGGTCTCTCCATAGCTCCACTGACCATAGCCCATTTCAGGTCTTGGATTCCAACCCTTGGGACCCATTGATGTTTCACTTCCTCTTTCCACCACACAGACAGACTCTTCCCATGATCATTTTTCAATCAACAAAGCCACCATATTCATTGAGTAGATTCAACACATCTTCCAACAGGTCTAGGAAATTTTTCAGAAATCCAATGCTAAGTACAAGAAACACCATGATCAACATAGGGTACCACACCAGTTTTAGGCTAGTGAAAAATTTTGGTTACATTTGCAGAAGGAGCGTCTCACAGAGCTCCATCAAAATATCTGCCCACTTCACTATGGGCCTTACAATATCACCAAGGATGTGGGTAGCAATGTTTTTGAGCTCAACACTCCACCCTTCCTTGGCCTGCACCTAGTGTTCAATGTGGACCTCCTTCAACAATATTTTCCACCATTATTGGACACCTCATAGATCATCGAACAACTAACACCCACAAATATCAACCCTGACTACATGGAACAAGCATCCACTAATCATATAGTGGACACATAGGTCAAGGGAACTCGCCAGCAGAGGATCTACCTTTATTGGGTTGTCAAGGTAGGGAAAATCCTACACCAAGGAAAGTGGCTCACCTGGGGCCAAATCCAGCAAAATTTTCCTCACCTAATGGAGGAACTCAATGCAATGGAGACCATTTCTTATTAAGGGGGGAGGATTGATCTAGTTGGCTATTGGTGGCCACCCACCTATTCCAACTGGCTCCTCTTGTTCGTTTTTAGTTCAGCACGTTCTTTTGTACTTCTTTGTAATTGTGGTTTCTACACTTTTGGGGTTTTTTGAATCCCTACACGTCTTCTAGGTGGATATTGGTGGCCTCTCACCTAATCCAACTGGCTTAATTTGTATGGTTTCATGTCATCACATCTTGTTGTACTTCTAGGGACATTTTGGAGGCCTAAACAGTGTTTTTTTGGCTCTCCATAGTCAAAATGTAGACAGAGTCAGAGTTTGACGGAATAATGTGTATCTCTCTGAAAGACCTTTCCAATGGGCTATCACGTGCCTAAAACGGAGGTCGTATGAAAAATTTACAACCCCGAGAACTTGAGGTACCAACTTACCCATAGGGGCCCACATGACTTTTGACGTTTCACCTCCTAGGGTTAGGTTTTTGGAATCCTAGGGTTTTGAAATTCATGAGTAATATCAAAAAGGCCTCTAGATATTCATTGTAATTCATTCTGATTAGACAAATGTGTGTAGCAGCCACATCTCTTCTCAGAGATAGCTACCACCATTCGAGCAAGTGTTTCAGTTCTTCAATTTTACAGTTTCAGCCTATTTCAGTATTCAATAGAAGATATTGTTCACTGGATATATGTTTTATTCTTCATATCTCTGTGTTTATTGTGTTAAGTCTGTTAATCAGTTCGTTCCACTCCTAAATCTGGATCACGAAGAAACACCTAGTCCCCTTCAAAAAATTGACGTTTAGAATGACCTTGATTAGCTTGTTGCTTCATGAAATTTTGATCCATCACCAATTGTCCTTGAGGGTATGGAGAATGGCCTCGCGTACTATAATATGTTTTTCAACCTCCTGAACCTTAGAGACATTGGGCATGTATGAGAGAATTGATGGTGTATTTTGTCCATATATTGCTTCAAAATCAGTCATGCGAGTGGCTATATGGTAAGATGTGTTGTACCACCATTCAGCTAGTGGTAACCATCGAGCCCACTAATGCTAGTGGTTAGTAGAAAAACACCTTAAATATGTTTCCAAGCACTTGTTGACAATTTCAGTTTGGCCATCAGTATGGGGATGATAGGCGGTGTTGAGATGTAATTGGGTGCCCTGTAGCTTGACCAATTCTTGCCAAAACTTGTTGGTGAACGTGGGATCCCTGACAGAGACAATAAAATGTGGCATGCCATGAAGTCTGAAGATCTTATCCATGAAAACTTGTGCCACTATGGACACGGTGAAGGGATGTTGTAGAGAAAAGAAATGAGTATATTTGGAAAGATGATCAACCACCAGTATGAAGATTGTCTTGTTTTTGGATTTACGGAGGCCCACAATGAAATCCATAGAGATATCTTGCCAAATAGAAGGGGGAATTGAAATGGGTTGGAGTGTGGCAGGGGCTTTGATTGTTTCTCTTTTATTTCATTTATAGACATCACATTCAGCCACAAAGGTGCAGACGTCTTGTTTCATACCATCCCATAAAAAAGAATGCTTGACCCTTTCATAGGTTTTGGTAAACCCTGAATTCCCAGTGGTGGGTGAAGCATGAAGCTCAGAAAACACCATAGAGTTAAGTTGTGATTTTTTTCTTAGATAGAGACGACCTTTGTATTCAAGCTCATTATTTTTCCAAGAGTACCTTGGAGAGGATGGAGAATTTGCTTGCAATTGTTGGATCAGGAAATATATTTTGGGATCTTGCAACCATTCCTGACTACCAAATTGGAGCCAATCAGGTATAATTAAGTAGAGGGAAAAGATGGACCCTTCTTCTTCATATTTTCGGGAAAGAGTGTCAGCAACCACATTTTATTTTCCCTTCTTTTAAATTATCTCATAATCATATACAAATATCTTGGTGACCCATTTTTGTTGCTCTAGGGATGAAATCCTTTGTTCCATAAAATACTTGAGGATCTTGTAATCAATTTAAATATGGAATTGTTTCCCCAATATATAAGGATGACAAAGATCCTTACATGCAGAATAACCAACATTTATTTTTCATAGATGGATTGGCCCAAATGTTTTTCTGAAATTTGTTTGCTAATGAAGTCCAAAGGCCAACCATCTTGCATAAGGACCACCCCAATTCCTTTTCCAGAAGCATCACATTCCAAGACAAAAGTCTTGGTGACGTAAGGAAGGGCTAGGACCAGAGTCATTCACATAGATTATTTCAATTCCTGGAAGGATTGGTCAATTGTTGGAGTCCAAGTGAAGGAATTACTTTTAAGGAGAGCAGTGAAAGGTGATGCATTTTTTCCATAATTCTTAATAACCTTGCAATAATAACCTGTTAAGCCAAGAAAGCCACACAATCTCTTAAAAATTTTAGGGAGAGGACAATCTTGCATATCTTCAATTTTCGTAGGATCCACCCGTACATCATCATTTCCCACAATATGACTGAGGTCCTCCACTTCTGAGGCTCCAAAGGCACATTTAGATTGTTTGACGAAAATTTGGTGCTTAGAGAGTAGATAGAGAACTTGATCCACATGGGCGAGATGGGATTTCCAAGTTTCACTATAGATGAGAATATCATCAAAGAAAACTAAGACAAAATGAAGGAGAAAAGGACAAAAAACATGATTCATGAGACTTTGGAAGGAGGAGGGAGAATTACACATGCCAAAGGGCATGACCAAGAACTCATAGTGGCCTTCATGAGTTCTAAAGGAAGTCTTGGGAATGTCTGCTTCTTTCATAGGTATCTAGTGGTATCCAAAATGGATATCAAGTTTAGTAAATTACTAAGCACCACTCAAGGGGAAACACCATGGGAAAGGGGAAGTCCCTGAGGAGTGGAAAATATATCTTGGCGTTTGGAGATGATAGATTGGAGGTCAGGATGCATAGATGGTGTCTCAACTACTGGAATGGAATGGAGTTGAGAAATAATACATGAATGTCCTTTCTTGAGAAGCTTTTCAATTCGATGGGAATTGATGATCTTAGGTAATCCTGTTATGAGTCCTTGGAATTGATATTTTTATCCCTCCTAGTGGAATTTCATGGTTAATGCATTAAAATCCATGAGAATGGGGGCCAGAGTGCGTAACCATTCAACACCTAGAAGAATATCACAATTTACCATGTTGATGGAAAACACATGAGATTCTAGGTGGTACTGTCCAATTTGAAGACATACATTTTCACAACGCCCATCACATTTCATGGACCCTACATTAACTATCATGATTTGAAAATGGTTGACGACACGAATATAGCAATTGTTTTACTGGGAAATGCGATGGTGAATAAAATTATGGGTGCTTCCACTGTCAACAAGGATGACGAATTTCCTATGATTAATATAGCCAATGAGATTGAAGGTTTGTGGAGTAGATAATCCAGTGAGGGCATGCAATGAAATTAGGGGTTCAACTTTAGTTGGGTTAGCAGCATACATAGTAGCATCTGGAAGGAGTAGCTCTTTAACAGGGAGAACTATAGCTTCTTCTTCAGCACCATCCTTTGAAATGGCCATAAAAGGTTTTTGTTCCTTACACTTGTGCCCGAGAAAATATTTATCATCACAATTATAGTAAAGACCCTTGAGTTGGCACTTAGCCATTTTGTCCCAAGTTAATTTCTAGACCTTGAGGGGAGTGGCAGAGGGGACAGGATTTGTGGGGTGAGGGTGAGGAACAAAAGAGGGTTTTTGGTTATGGGAAAAAACAACTTGTTGGGATTCTTTGGCACATTTAGTATCTTCCAACCAAGTCTGAGGGTGACCCGTGAGGACCTAGGCTCAGATTTCATCCTTTAGGCCAATGATAAAGCATTCCTATAAGAACACATATATCATGCTGTTTGTTCTGAAGGAAAAATGCTCAAAGGTAGTTATAACGTATTCCATTGTGCCTAACTATTTCAACTTGGTCAAATTTCCTAAATAGTGGGTGTTAATGTCAAAGTGTTCATAGAGCTCTCTAACAAATTGGGTCCATGCAATATACCCTTGGCATGCATTTTTATGCCATTGCCATCATTGCCAAGGTTTAGGATCTAGATAGAGAAAAACATAACGAAGTTTGTCCAACTCATCGGTAATTCCATGCAGAGAGAAATAATGCTCCATTTGAGTGACCCAACATATGGGTTCGAAGCCATCAAATTTATTGACCTCAACTCGGGGAAGGCAAGGGTCATGATGAAATGAGTTGGAGTGAAAAATCATAGAATGGGAGGAATCAACACCATCTAAGTGGGACGGTTGGTCCAAGGAAGGGCCTTGGGGGTGGTTCAATATCTGGTTGACAATAGACTGGAGGGTGGAAAATTTTCCCATGAATTGGCATCCATGGTGTCAAATTATTGCTAGACTTGGGTCTCTAATTTTTTGACGCGGGAATTGGCGGAAGCAATCTCAAAATTGACTTGGTGGAGGGACTCCTTGGTCTGAGTGATGGAAGCTTGTAGGTATTTGTTGTGAGTGGTGGCCATTTGGATATGAGGGGTGTATGTAATGGAAATGGATGGGTGGGACCATAGAAAAGGAATTATAAGTGATATGTACCACGACGATTATGGAGAAAAGGGGAATAGAATGGGAGAGGTGGAAAATAGGGGTGTTGGGTCCACTGAAAAAAAAGGCTTGAAAATGAAAGGTGCCACTGTGATCACGTCAAGGAGACGAATCCAATGGGATAGGTCCTGAATATGGGTGCCAACAGGACCACTATACTCCTTTTTTTTAACTCTTGCAGATTTATACTCTGATCTGAATAATACGGCAATAGCCAAATGGCCAAATTCTTAACAGGAAGAAATGTGTAGGAATTTTGCAACCCAAATGTAAGAGGAAAGGTTGCACGACAATAGATATTTTCTATTCCTTTTCTTCTTTATTTCCATCCCAAGGGTTAGGGTGTTTAGGGTTTCTATAGACAAGATTTTTCCCTATGCTATAGCTCTCTGATATATGTGCAGGGTCAAATAGTAGTAATCGGCCCAATATCTCAAGGAAACAACTAAGCAGTCTAGATTGTACCCTTAACCGTACTACCCGATTACCCAGGTACTAGAGAGTATCTTCTTGAGGATTGTTCTTGGTGGAACTATAGCAGTCAGGTGGCCAATCGGTGTATCTACGAAGGGATTTAGGATATCTAGGTTGATCCCTATACAAGTGTTTTTCGATGCGCTACCACTCGAAGGGGTACCAACAGGGATTACAAGGGTGGCCAATAATGTGTGCTTAAGTACCACTTGTATTTCATGCGTGTATACTTCCCTGACTGCATATTTATGCATTGAATGAAAGATCTTTGTAGCTTTAAGACGCCAGAAGACGTCTATACCCTAAAAACAATAACCCGCAATTTGTTGCCAAGGAAAGTGCTCTGATACCACTTGTAAGGTACTGGATCTATTATAATAGCATAGAAACATAAATACTATGGAAAATAATAGTGGAACAACAAAGTATATGAAACCAAAACACCAAAATAATACCTTTATTGATAGGAAACAATGTTCACTTGCCTCTTCGAGGGGGAAACCTCTAGCACTGCAACGCTCTATTACAATAATTCTCAAGACAAAAATTATCATGCCTCCTACTCTTACTTATACTAATTCTATCTTCTAAAGAACCTTATAGCGAAAGATATTTCCAGAAGAGGAAGCTTCTATTAGGTCTTCTTGCATTGACTTCTTCTCATTTATGAAATAGGCCTTATAAACTAATGTTGGCCTTTATTACATGGAAAATATATTATTCTACCTACATCATGGTGTAGGGAGGTTAGGTCCCTAACACATATTTTCCACCTTCCAGACTTCCCCTTTGCTAAGATCACCAATCCTCCTTGGCACAAGTGCAGACTCACTTATTCCAACTCCATCATGTCACCACACTATACATGATGTATATTGTCACAATGAACTCTCTCCTTTATATACAAGTCCTAGGGGTCAACATAGAATCCCCTCCACAAGTCAACATCAAATTAGACTTTCCTTGTGGGTGTGAAGCCCCAACACAAGCCCACAAAGCCCATCATCAAACCCATGAATCCCCCACTCAAATACAAGGGGGTTTTCACCAAACCAAAAGTGTGATGTGGTTCCCACGACGATTCCCACATTTCCAACACCTAGGATCATGTGAGAATACCTACCCAAAGATACAAAAATAAACACTCCCTCTTAGCATTTTAGATCTGAAAATTGCTTCCTAGTGATCTAATAGTAAAACCCTAGTTGTTATTACTAAACAACTTTACACTTAAATTATTGACTAAAAACATATGCACTAGAAACACAAATATCATAGATGAATCATCAATATAGATGAGACACAATTTTAGTTATGTAATCTTGTTAACATCAGAAATCCTAAGGGAAAAACCAACCCTCCCAGCCAATACAATATCACCAAAATATGAGGAAAACCTTACTGGTAATCCGTCCACATACGTTATTTTCTCTCTTGAAAACCTCATATAACCTATATGTGATTCGCCCTTCTACAACCTACATATATATGTGCTTCCTCCTCCTGCAAACCGCGTATTGTATGAAGAATTCGCTCAACATGTGCGACCTTCTTCACTTCTATCTTCGAGGCTAGATTCACCACCTTGCAGACTTCCCCTTTGGTGAGATCACCAATCCTCCTTGGCACAAGTGAATAGTCACCTATGCCAACTCCATCATGTCACCACACTCTACATTATGTATATTGTCACAAGGACCTCTCTCCTTTATATACAAGTTCTAGGGGTCAACATAGAATCCCCTCCACAAGTCAACATCAAATTAGGCTTTCCTTGTGGGTGTGAAGCCCCAAAAAAATCCCACAAATAACATCATCAAAACAATGAATCCCCTAGTCAAATACAAGGGGTTTTTTACCAAACCGAAAAT
Source organism: Picea sitchensis (assembly GCA_010110895.2). Classification (NCBI taxonomy): domain Eukaryota; kingdom Viridiplantae; phylum Streptophyta; class Pinopsida; order Pinales; family Pinaceae; genus Picea; species Picea sitchensis. The sequence goes on along the minus strand of SNQJ01S0169439.1, from coordinate 8,814 downwards.
GTAATGTGGTTCCCTCGAAATTTCCCACATGCCCAAAACCTAGGGTCATGTGAGAACACCTACCCAAAGATACAAAAATCAACAAATATATTGTGGCCATTCAAAAAATATTTTGTGGTATTATATTTGGATGACATCCTCATCTTCATTATAACTTGGGTAGAACATTTGCAGCACATTCAATGGATCCTGATCACGTTGCGGAAATACAAGTTATATGTCAATCTGGAGAAACACTCATTTGGAATGTAGAGAATTCAGTATCTAGGATACATCATGGATGAACATGAGATGCATGTGGACCCAACCAAGATCTAAGTCATTCACGATTGGCCAGCACCAATGATTCTAATAGACATCTTTAGTTTATTGGGTCTTGTCAACTTCTATTGTAGGTTCATGTCTAGGTTCTCTCATATCACTTGGTTCTTAAGCCAAGTGACCAAGGGTGGAGCTAAATCCATGTTTTATTGGTATGATTCAAAACAAAAGGAATTCAAGGATCTCAAACACCACCTCTTCTAGCACCAGTCCTCACTTTTCCAGACCTGGAACAACCATTCTATATTGAGATAGATTCCCTCGACTATGCTATCACTCCAATCCTCACTCAACATGAAAATTCGTTGACCTATCATATTGAGACACTCTCTAATATTGTTTGCAGGTATCCCACCTATGACAAGGAGATGTACTCTATTATGAAGGTATGCTAATATTGGAAGCAATATATTCTAGGAAACAAACAATCATCCACACTAATCACAAGCATTTGAAATTCGTGTAGAAACATGAAAGTTAGATAAATATCCCCATCAAAAGTAGTCCATGTACTTGCAACAATTCCATATAAACATTAAGTACAAGAAGGACAACACAAACCATGTTTCATATTACCTCAGTCTGTCGCTAGTTGTGGTACCAACTGTCAGGAAATGAGACACGCGTCCACACTAAACCTAGTAGAAGAGAAGACAAATTTAATCAAGAACATAAATGACAAAGAAATCACACAATACAAATAGATTTTACCCTATAAACCCAAACCGGGAAAACCAACATTCCTTGAGTGTCCTTCTCTCTTGTTGTATTATTCAATCTAAATAAAGGTTACATGTATAACCTTGGTCCACACCTAAGACACAATCGACATCATACCCTCTTTCCTATGCAAGAACAATCATGTATCCAATACATCTTACATCTGCATGACCAACAACCTACATCTAAAGATTTCTCTAAAGATTGGATATCTTATGATTCATTGATTAGCCTTTACGGCCTTACAACACACCTCTTTATACGCTTTACAAAAGGAAAAACCCTAAATACACGGCGCCCAAAAATGGTTAATATCCATGTAGATCATTAGCTACAAATATTGTGAATCTCAGGATTCTGTTACAGTCGACTCCAAGTCATATTACCTGTCGATTACCAGTCGGCCTTCATTCGGTCTTCAGTCGGTCGCCACACACCTTCTTGTCGACCTCTTGTCAGTTGACCTCTTCAAAAAAATTTCGATTCCTTTACCATGTTTAAACTCTTCGAACTTCGACTTTGACTTTACCCAGTTGACTAACTTTGACCTTCAACTTCTTGTCGATCCACCTCAACTAGAATTTCACTACAAATAATATAAAAACCCAACACTAACCATAGTTATTAATTCTTGTGGGCATGAGACCTTTGGGTGGCCCCAATTATATGACAGTAAACCTAACATTTTTTCTACATATCAACAACTAGGAGCAAGTAAACAAGCTCTGAACTTTCACCCCTAGGATGCACTTTTTTCTATCTGGGCCATCTTTGTGTTCCTTCAAGCAAGCGTGCAAAGATAATTTGGGAGGCACATTACAGTCAAGTGCAAGGAACTTCTGTGTGGATAATATAGTAGTAGTACTTCAAAATTATTTCTATTGGAAAAAACTCGGATAGGACGTCAACGGGTATATCAAATCGTGCACTACATGTGTCATCGCTAAACTTAACATTAAGAAGCATGGGTTGTACACTCCTCTACCTACCCCAAACAAGATTTGGGAGTCAGTCTCCATGGATTACATGTATTATTTTCCCTCCACCAAGCATGGTAACAATTGTTCCTTTGTGGTTTTCAATCAGTTCTCTAAGATGGCCATTTTGGCATTGTGTAAGAAGCATATCACAATCAAATCCACTACTTAGATATTTTTTGCACGTGTTTGGGTTCATTTTGGGATACCATGGACCATTATTTTAGATATGGATAGTAGGTTCCTTAGCACCTTATGGTCCAACCCATGGTCTCTTATGGACACCAAGTTGGATAACTCAATTGCCTTCCACCCCCAGGCAGATGGACAAACATAAGTGGTCAATACGATAATTTTTCATATCTTGCACATGTACAAATCCAAGCATCCATGTACATCATATGAGATCCTTCCATATGTTTAACACATATACAACATATCCCTCCACAACTCTATTGGCCACAACACTTTTCAAGTGATCTTGGGATTCCATCCATTGCCCCCCATTGATGTAGCTCTCATCATTTCATATTCACAGGTAGAGTCATCCCATGCACAAATGAAGGAAGATAGAGAAACCAAATTTTTTGACTGGATCCATTACATCCAACAAAGCATTTATGATATCCTATAGAAAGTCAATTCCAAGTAAAAGAAACAACATGACCAACATCGGGTTCGACACATGTTTAATGTTGCTGATAAGGTGTGGTTTCATTTGAAGAAAGAGTGCCTCACATCCACCCACAATAATATCGTACCACTTAGTTATGGGCCTTACACCATCACAGAAGATGTGGGTGAGATTTATTTTGAATTGAGTATTCCCCCTTTCCTTGGCTTGCACCCAATATTTAATGTGGAGCTACTTCAACCATATTTTCCATCCCTACTGGACACCTTGGGAGTGGCTAAGCATTTGGACCCTACAATACTCAATCCTAACTACATTGAGAAGTCTACGGTGGATGAGATCATGAACAAATAGATAAAGGGCACTCACCAGCAGAACATACAACTTTATCAAGTTGTCAAAGAAAGACATCTTCTTCACCAAGGCAAGTGGCTCCAAAGAGTCAAATTCAACAAACGTTTTCCCACCTAATGAGGGAACTTGATGCAATGGTGACCATCACTTCCTAAGGTGGGAGGATTAATCCAAGTGGACATCGGTGGCCACCCACTCTTCTACTAACTCAAAAAAAAATTTGTCTACACTTTTTTCAGGTACTAAACTTCTGTAGCGATTTTGAGGCATTAAACGATGTTTATTGGTCATTCGAGGGATTGGAGTGGCCATGGCCTCCCTGGGCCTGCCAAAAATTGTATTTCTCAGTTATATATTTTTAACTAGTTGTTATGTGCCCCAAACAAAGATTGTATGCAAACGTTGTGCCCCTAGTAATTTAACATCTCAAATAACCACATAAGGGCCTGCAAACATTTTTACGCTTTGTCTCCTAGGGTTAGGGTTTTGGAATTTTAGGGGTTTTTCTTCTTATGGTTTAGTAATTTATGTTAAAAGGATATTTTCAACCTCTTATAAGGTCTTCTTGCAAATGAGTGTAGTTGACACCTCTCTCTTCAGAGATAAGCTACCACCATTCTAGCTAGTTTGTATTTCTTTGCAGTTTACATTCTTTTCCTATTTCATTCATTAATAGAATTTGGGTTTCACTGTACTACTATGTTATCTGCAATATTTTTGTGTGTGCATTTTCATTCATATTCCTACCTTTCATTTTCTTCTCTATACAATCTAGATCATTTGAGGATGACCTCCATCTTCATGAGATCTATATTGAGTTACCCTCTGCTAATCAAGTACCCCAAATACACCAATGACTATTGAGAAAAATCACATTTCTTAAGGTTAACCAACAATTGATTATTTTTCAAAGTCTCTAATACATGTAGGAGATGTGAGATGTGCTCTTACCAAGTAGATATATAAACCAATATATCATCTAAATACACTATTAAAAATGAATTTATAAAGGGACACAATATTGTTGATTAAGGTTGGTTTCCATTGATGTCAACCCTTGAAGAAAGTCCAGTAGTGAATTTCGGTAGAACAAATTTTTGGGTAATGGACCCAAGTTTGTTTGATGTAAAGATGACTCATTATTGTATTGCCATGGTTGATAAGAAGTACAAATGGATGAACTCCAAAGTGGTCCCCTTATGGTGAAAGCCCTCATGGGAAGACGCTTTGTGGATAGTGTTATCCTATAAGTATGGTTAGTGAACCCATGCTTAATTGTGGAATAATGAGATGAAGGTCAGTGAAACTATCCTAGATGGATAATGCTTGTTATGCCATTTTCGGTGGTATGTGGAACGTCACATAACTCCTCACGGTTAGATATTTATGACCATGTGAAGTTGGAGGACCCTCATGAGTCATCTAGAAGCCCCAAAAAGTCAAAGTGTTTAAAAAATAAATTATTTAAATAATTAAGTTAATGGAGAGCTCCCTAAAATAAGAAAAGTGGGATGCTACATGAAAGTATAAATAAGAGGCAAGGCTCTCTCATTTAAACACACTTGAACACATTGAATATCTTTTCTTGTATGAGGCTTATTGAAAGTACTCATTGATACATCTGAAGTTGCGAAAGTATGAGGTAGTACGAAGGGTTGACGGTGAAATTCTCATAATTACAATGAATACTAAAAAAACATATTTTCTTAGGTGTACGCGGGTTGACAATGTATTAGGGTGTGTACATACTAAGGCGTACGCGGACTGACAATGTATTAGGGTGTGTATGTGTGTGGGCTGGCAGTGTATTAGGGTGCGTACATGTTGGTAAAGCCATGGAAACTTGAGAAGATGAAGATGCATAGGTTCTAGATTCTGGTATCAATCACCCAGGAAGTTCTATAGTTCTCAGATACATTAGATCTATCCATTGATTCAAAAGGTATGTTTTATTTCTATGAATAGTTGAATTTTGATGTATGCATGAGAAATGGTTATGGACATTTGAGGATTCTCTCTAGAGAGACTAGTCAATGCATACACAGGTCTTTGGAAGGCATACACAGGTTGCATAACAGTTTGGTCATGTACATATGTGGGATGCATAACATATAGGGAGTGTACATACGCGTGTTATAGCACTACAGGTCACATACCTGTTGTATTTTGTTGATACATGTTCAGTTCAGGTATAGATTGACTACAAGGAAGTTGTACAGGTTGGTTGCAGGTCTGTGGTATAGATTGATACAATTGTAAAATGGTATATCTCACAGTGATAGTGTGAAAGTGGTTCCATCATTCTAATTCTATGTCAAGGCAGTTGGATGGGGCAAGGATAGGTGGTTGTAGCCACCTTCCAGTTGTAGCCGGAGAACATCACCTTCACACTCCTTAAGGCTCTCCCCCATGTAAAACATTGGTGGGAAACTTATTGGGAGCAGAGTTCCACAGAGGATTCTGGAATATATGGGG
>SNQJ01S0169438.1:0-20696 GCA_010110895.2 Picea sitchensis | reverse complement strand
CACATAAGTGGTCCCCTTATGGCGTAGCTTTCGAGCATGGCCCTCATAGGATGAGATAACATGTGGATTTTTCCACATGCCCACTTTGTGTTGTACTCAAATGGAACAAGTATGGTACTCTCTTGAGCCTAGAGGGGGGAGTAAAATGATGTAACTCTCATGCACCTTAAGGGGGGGAGTTCAAAATTCCAGTGAAGATGGTTCATGAAACCACTTGTGGTCTCTCCTTTCAGCTGAAAAAGGGGGGAATCGATGATGGAATTGAAATTGGTTGTCAGACTGAAAGTTTCGACAACAACAAACATCAAGTATGCCAGATGGGCATGAAATTTGCCAAATGGGAAACTGCGGTCTGTAGATGACAGACTTTGGCATAATTATGGTTGAATAAGTTTAAGTTGAATCATATAGATTTTGAGAGCAATGATGTGAACATTTGGTTCACATAGATGGTCATTCGACCTAGCAGAGGACATGAGGATCCTTCTGCATTGTAGCTTGGAATTTGATTGAGTTGTTAGGCATTTTTCAGGAATGTGTCAGACTAGAAGTTGATTCACTTCTCTTGGTTTTCTCTCATCAGATTGGAGTTTAGATTAAGTAAACAATTTGCAAGCATCCTGGCTCACATGATTACATAGTGAGATTTTCCAGAGATGTCATACTTTGGCAAGATTATGGTTCAATGACTTGCAATACACATGATACATTGGGATGCTGTTGGACACCTAAAAGTGTCAAGATTGGTTAGTGGTTATCCAAAAACCATAAGATACATGGTATCAATTGGTCAGTGGTCATCCCAAACCACAGATTCAGAGAGCACTTTTAGTGATACACTGATAGTAGAGTGGTGATACTACATGTTCACCAATTAGCAGAAGACATCAGATTCTTCTAGCTAAAATACTTGGCAAAATAATCAAATTGTCAAGAAATCAGGGAGTGTTCAGATATTGCAGTTGTTCACTTCCATATCTCAGCTCTCTTCCAGTTCATTTCAAATGAACAAGTCCAACATCTAGATTGGCAGTTTTTCAGGCAGTTCTTCATTGAGGCTCAGCTCAGGAGTTTCAATATGAAGACTTGGAATTGATATCAGTTTATGCTTTATTGCTGGTATTATTGATCAAACTTGTGATTGAGGGGGGGATTGTTAGCCTATGGCTTACCTTTACCAATAACTAAGTCTAAATTGTCACCTATATTTGTATTATTCATTTAGGATATTAGTAATATATCCTTAAGTGATGACTAATGAGTTAGTTAAGATTGCCTAGCCTAGTCATCATGCGTGATTTTAGGATCTAGAGAAAATCTCTCTATGAGGTGGCATCACCCATTGTACTATAAATATTTAACATTGGAGTGAATAATTGAAGTGTTGGCTAGTGAGCCTTTTCCACCATGTTATTGTTCTTGTCTATATTTTATCAAGCATGAAGTAAGGAAGGAATATATTTTTGAAAAGATGGAAGCTCAGAGCTCAAGTTATGAGAAGTTGGGACACCTTCATAAGTGGGTGAAGAAAACTAAACAACCATAATAGAATGGAATCCTTAAGGGAAGCTCAAGCTTGTCATCTTCATAAGCATACATGGGTTACAATGGTAACAGTCGCGTACATACACAAGCTAACCCATGAATAGGTCGCATACATACGTGAGCTGCCTATATAGTAGGTCACATATCTGTGGTAAAAGCCTTGGGAAAAGGGCTATGCATATGAGTTGCAACATGTTATGATGGTATAGCTCTATGGTGCAGGGTCTGACATGTTTTTTTGTAGGGCCTGACATGGTTTGTTGCAGGTTTTCATAATTACATGTTGGCATACATAATTGATGTATGTATGGTGGTGACATATGTTTGAGTGTTGAAAGACTATCTTGGATGCATGGTACTAACCCTAGAGTGTGGATTGAGACATTTTTCCTGTTGAGGAACAATGTTGGTTGTGAGAGTGAAGTTATGGCACTTTGGCTATGAGATATATCATGATGATGCTAGCTATATCTATTGAGGCACACTTCTAGTACATGTATTTTTGGATGCTTGGTATTTTCTGTAGTGAATGGAGGTTGAGGTAGATTTGTTATGATACATGGCTAGTACATAATTGAGTTCCATTGATATATCTTATGATATATTATTGGAGGCATATTTGTTGGATATCTTGGTGCATGCATTTGGCATATGGATGGGATACATATTGGGACATGTAGTTGATGAGTTGATGAAGTGGTCATGTTGTACATCATTGATGAGTCATAGCTTGATCTATAATTGATGCATGGTCGGTACACATTTGGTAGATTGTTAGAGGCACCTACTAGAAGTATGATTGGCACATGGATTATGGTTGATATAGCATACATGTATGGGAACACATCTTGATTGTAGTTGATCTTGTTGATATTTGGTGCATGGGTGATTCAATTTCTTTGTACAAGTAACGATACATGTTTTTTTCACTTGTTGATGTATGGATTGATATAGTTGAGACACTTGTTATGATGCTTGATTGATTGAGATACATGGTTGTGGCACTTGATTCATGGTAGAATCATATCATGAGTGATATAGCACTTGGTTGAGACACATGGTTGGCATGTTAGTAGAGGCATGTTCTTGATACACTCCATTGATGACATCTTATGGCACATTGGATGGTATTAATGTACATGGTTGATGTACATGGACATTGTGCATGGTTGACACATTGGATGGTACAGGATGTACATGGTTGATGTTTTGATTCTGTATTCATTATTGACATATCTTTTGCTTCATCATGTATGGTATGGCACGAGTCTGATGCATGGAAAAGTCGAAGGATCGTCATAGAAAGAGCGGTTGATCTATGTTCTGGTTGAGAAGAAACATTTGCAGTGGTAGCATATTGTTCATATTGCAGATAAGATAGGGGGAGACATACCCATAGGGGGATTCATTCTTCTTCCCATGATTTCAAGAGGAGATATTTATTAGATGCAAAGATAAATACTTGGAAAAGGATCTCTATACTTGGAGAAAGATCATAGAGGCATAGTTCCAGGGGGAGTGGTGGTCATAAGGGAGGATGAGAAATATATCTTCAGCATTACATCAACATGATATACCTTGTTCAAAAGAGAATATATTATTCATGGAAATATCAAAAGCATCCAGGCAGGGGGAGCAACCCAAAGGAGAGTTCAGGCAGGGGGAGCAGCCCCGAGGAGAGAACTACCCTTTTCCATTGATTTCAAAAGGGGAGAGATAGTCACATTGATGTGATTGAGATGACTACTGATGTAGAGAAATGTCGTGTCTACATGTTTCCATCAATGATTGATGTTGACATCAATGTTGGTATTGCCATCAATGCCAAAGGAGGATATTGTTGGATCATTTTGTCATTGATGCCAAAGGATTGATTTCAAATGTCAAATGATTGATGTCAAAAGTCAAAGGATTGATGTAAAGAGTCATGCATAGATGAATATGGATCAATGAGTTGTCATTGATATATGATGCATAGTTGGATTGATGTAAAGATGATTCATTATTGTCTTGTCATGGTTGATAGGGAGTACAAATGGATGAACTCCAAAGTGGTCCCCTTATGGTGAAAGCCCTCACGGGAAGATGTTTTGAGGCTAAGTTATCCTAGCAGTATGGTTAGAGAACCCATGATTAATTGTAGAATAATGAGATGAATATTAGTGAATTTGTCAGTGAAACTATCCTAGATGGATAGTGATTGCCATGCCATTTCCGGTGGTATGTGGAACGCCACATAAGTCCTCACGGTTTGAGAGTTGTGGCCTTACGAAGTTGGATGACCATCATATGTTGGCTAGAAGCCCCAAAAGGTCAAAGAAGTCAAAGTAATTACAAAGAAGAAGTTATTTAAATAATCAAGTGAAGTGATAAATTCAAAGATGATTATTTAAATAATAAAGTAAATGGAGAACTTTATAATTATGGAAAATGGTTATAAGAGGGTTAACCCTAAAATGAGGAAGGTGGGTTAAGTGGTCAAGTGGCTATTGGATATATCGACAAGTGAAAAATTGGGAAAAGTTGGACATAGGTGACTATGTGGACAAAGTGGCCAAGAAGATACTTCTAAGGAATCTACTTGGAGAGTAGAAATAAGAGGCAAGGGTCTCTTGTGAAAAACATATCTTGAGCATATATTGAAGATATATTATGAGAGAGAGAGTGACTAGAGGATCTCATGGAAACATCAAAGTTTCCATAAGACTGAGATCATGACGGAGAAAGTTTCGGAAGTTCAGAAACCCTAGTTTATGAAGGAGTACACGAGCAACAGTGGTCCAGAGCACATACATACGCGGGCTGCAGTGAGCCAAAGAACATACACACGCGGTTTGAAGGAGGACAAAGAGCGTACAATTGGAGGAAGTCATGAAGACTTGAGTGGGAGATGATGCCAGGTTCTTGAATTCTGAAGCAAGTTCTATATCTTCATTCTATGGGATCAGATCTTCCATAGAAACTTGGTTATGGTTACATAGTTGTCTTGATGGATAATCTTGCTTATTGTATGGTGAATTCTTAAGACATTCTTGGCATGGTAGTTGTGGTATGGTTATGTTTATTGATTGATTGAGTGAGCAACACTCTTATGGTTTAGTACTAATATGATTTACATAGTATATTGGTTGCTTGTACATGATTAAGTAGCATTCATATTGTATGGGATTAAGTAGAATTCATATTGTATGGTTGAGGAGCATGAGTAAGTTGTGGGAGAGAATAGATGTGTTGTGATTGGTTATGGTTTATATTGGATAGTGAAAGACAAAAGTAGATGTGACTAAAGGCTACAAAGGAACTGAGTTTATCAAGGAGAGAAAACCCTAATTATTCAGAAGGAATAGACAGGTTGTAGTACAAACATGTCACGTACATAAGTGAGTTGTACTACTGGTAGGGTGCGTACATATGCGTGCTTCACTACTGACAGGTCACGCACCTATTGACATATTGGTATATGTTGGGGATTGATTCCTCCTCTCAATTGGTGCTAAGTTTTGTAAGCTAAGTCTTGCATTGCAGAGCTAGTGCTCTTGTGGAGTTGTAATCTATTTAGTTGTTGTTGATAACCCAAGGATTGCAGTCCATAATAAAAATAAAATTGTACATACATATTGTGTTTTTTGTGTTCCTTATGGTGATGAATTATTGATGATATATGTTGCTGATATATGCTCACATTTAACTGGTTATAAATGACAGTAATAAGTGATGAGTAATTGATGATTGCTAACTAACAATTTTTATGAAGGGAAGTTTGAAAAGAGACCTACACTGATTCACCCCCCCTCTCAGTGTGGTCAGTGTGTCCAACAAGGTTAAGGTCTAGTGGGACAATTATAGTCCACACTCGGCTACCTGGGAGGACACATATGATATGCACCAATAGTTTCCATATTTGTTTGATATATTAGACATATAGATCTTGTCAGATACTTTTATTACTGCACTTTATATATTGTACAACTTCAGGACAAAGTTTAAAACAAGAGGGGGTTTATGTAACATCCTGCTTTTGCAAGCACATGTTATCAACTTATTCTTAGAGGACACTTGCGTGCGAGTGATCCGATTATAGTACATGGTTATGTATTTTTCTTATGGATTTTTATGATGATGTTGATGGTTATGATTTGATGTTATTGATGTATGTGTATTGACAGATGCTATTGACAATTTTTCCCTGAGTGTGCAGGACATTGACAAAGTGTGGATGTCGATGACATCGATGGAACTCCTTGGACTCTGGATTGAGTCAGGGAGTGGATTATATTGGTTTGAGTATTTAATTTATGCATTATGTGACATATGATCGATTATAGTATGATTTTGTATATGGATCATTGACATTGTTTCATTGATGGATGCAGGTTGACGATTGCTTGCTAATTTGACTCACATGAGTAAAGGGGCCATGCACATAGACCAGATATTGAGGGAGAGGTGTGGAAACATCCCTGTCACATCCAACTAGCACTCTCGTCATGGATCGAATTGTAGGTTAATGATTACCTATTTTGAGAGATCCACGATGCCATGAGGGAAGACTGAGACAATCAGTCATGAAGATTTCTAAGGGGCATGAAATAAGGCAGGGTCCTTATTCCTTATAATCTGTTAGTCTCTCACAAGGTCTCCCGAATGGAGTGCTAACTCTAGGGGTTGGAAAACTACAAAAACCAGTCAAAAAGATGTGTGGCACCCTTGGATGCACATGAGTGTGTCTTGAAGGGCACGTCGCATGATTTAAAAATAAACTTGAATCAACAAACATAGGTGGCCTAGAAAATGATAAATTAATTTGACATTGTCAAATTTAAAATAATTAATTAATTACTAAATTATTAATTATAAATCCCCATGTTCTGGTGCTTAAATTTCTTCTCGATTCTAACAAAATATCAATAAGTAACACCGAGTGATGAGATGTTCAAAAAATTCATTATAGTTTGGATGTATCTGTGTAGAATGTCGTAGTATTTTAGAACCAAATGTCACTCAGAGTCTTTGATACCCAGCTTGGTGCACAAGGTATGGAAGGAATTGGTGAACTCTGACACGTCTTGGCCCCTCTCTTGACACAACGTGGTCCATCTCATGTATTGGTCTTCATATTTTCCAACAAGGTAATATTGTTCCTTGAGCACATCCACAAAAAATTCCCAAGTGGGCTCGACCCTATATATTCCAGAATCCTCTATGGAACTTCTCTCCCAGTAAGTTTCCCACCAATGTTTGACATGGGGGAGAGCCTTAAGGAGTGTGAAGATGATCTTTTCTCTGTCGAAAAAGTTGTGAACAAATAAATAACCTTCTAGTAGATTTAACCATTTGTCTAGGGAATCCACATCTATCTGACCTTCAAATATGAGAATATAAAAATTAACTTGTACCTTGAAAGGAGAGGTTCTTCCAAAGTGGATTATTGATGAATATGTGCCTACTTCTATCGACAGACATTGAAGGATGTGGGAAAAATTCTCCATCATTTCGTCCCTCTGTCATGTGAGAGCTTGCTCAAACAACAGATTGATAGAATCTTTTGCTTCGTTGTTTTTATTTTCTTCTGCCATGGAGGGTTTCTTGGGCATGTGAGAGTGATTTTCCTCAAGATAGACAAGCTTGAGATCCAACTTGCTATACTTGGACCTCGTCTGGATTTCTATACTCGGACCTTGTCAGAGAGATGCATTGAAAAACGATCAAGAGGAACCTGCTCTGATACCACTGATCCAGATTATTTTCGGCCCAAAGTGAGAGCAGAGATATAATAAAGAACTGTACAGAGATGGATCATAAATCCAACAATATAATATAAATATATCATATATATAAACACATAAATACAGTAATACACAATTTCTATTATTGTGCGAAATGTATAGAACTATAAAAATACATAGTGAAAGACTCGCTATAATGGTGGCAACTTATCTCTGAGAAGAGATGTTATGACTACTCACATTACTTGAGAATATGTAGTTCTACAATGAGGCTGCAAAGGCCTTTTAACATAAAGCAAAATCAGAGCATAGCTTTCGGAAGATGAGAAGCCAAAAGGTTTGCAGGGCCTGATGGGGGTAGTTGATATCAACTTCCCAGGGGTGTAAATTTTACATACACGATCGTTGTTTGGGGCATTCGATACATCATTGGAAAGGTATAATTGAGAAGAATGATTTTCAACTATCCCAAGTCAGTGTCTCTATCATTTTCTTGGGCCCCAAATCCCCAAAAATAATAGTTTAGGGCCTCAAAACGACACCAGAAGTTTGGAACCAGCTATTGGCTCGCCAAGGTGGAAATTTGTTTTTCGAGCGATTAGGTATATGTGGTGGCCATCGATATCCACTGGATGCGGTGAATCGAACTTAGAACTTGAAGTTTTTAATATAATGGTGGATGATACCTATCTGCATGACACTACAAATGGTTTAAGGATCAAAACAAGAAAGGTAATTAATCCCTTTAAAAAATTAACTAAAATTCATAATGAATATCTCATTCAAGCCAACCAAATAAGTGGCCAAAAAATTAATTAGTCATATTTTAATAGTCAAAATTGGAAAGATATGCTCTTCATCCATCAATTTATCTTAGAGGAAATCTGCCCATGAATCCATCAATTTATCTTAGAGGAAATCTGCCCATGTTATGTGTGGAGAGGGTTGGGGAATTGGAACATAACATGTATCAACTTCCCAATTTGGTAGGTGGTTTCCGCACCATCAATTTACTGAGGAAGTGGTATCTTGTTATATCTGAAGAATCCTTTTTAAAATTCAATGCACAAATTTCTCCTCTTAATACTGGTTATTACTATGCTCATAAGCAACACAAATTCCCATAGAGATTTGTTTTTTTTTTTTAATTAACTAGATAATTTGTTTTGTATTGAATTGAAATAGAGAGGATCATGTTCAATAACATGTTATTGGAAGTAGCACAAAATAACTGTGTAATCTTACCCTAATATAAATCGATCAAATATGGACCAGATCATGAACCTCGATTCAAGGAAACCGTGACATACAATGGATGGAAATTTGAGAGTTTTTCCTTCTATAAAACTGTCAAAGAATGCCAAAATGAAATTGTAGAGTTTTCCCTTGAGGCATTCTTAGTGAAAGAATATCAGAGGTCAAAGCAGCCTAATGAACCTTTGAACCTTTACCCGGTGAGTCTTAGTTAAAAGTTAACATGGGTACACTTCCTTGAAAATTTTAATTGACAAAGTTTCAAGGTNTTTTCCCTTGAGGCATTCTTAGTGAAAGAATATCAGAGGTCAAAGCAGCCTAATGAACCTTTGAACCTTTACCCGGTGAGTCTTAGTTAAAAGTTAACATGGGTACACTTCCTTGAAAATTTTAATTGACAAAGTTTCAAGGTACTATTATTAGTTACATCTACTCATGACATTAATCCTATGTCTATAGATTAGTGCTTCGACTTTGCATTGATGAAGCTCAATGTTCAAACATAACTTCACTCATTATAAAAAAATAATGAAGTAAACACAATGACTAAATATCCTTGAACCAAATAGAAAATTATGGCTTACATTTGGAAGTCACATATATGGCTGTAAATACTCCATGATATTATAGAGAATAATTCTTGGAATAATACTAGAAAGGCACTCAAAAATATCAACCTTGTGCTCATTTCCGAAATGCATGCATAAAGCCTTGAGAAAAATGGTGTAGAAGAGGAAGAAGAAGAATGGAGATATTTATTTGTTGATCAGATACCTGGGTGCATGTTTATGGTTGTGTTAGAACATTGGATGCCTCCCTCTAAGTCCATCTTAGGTTCACAAAACACTATCCTAAATTTAGAACATACCAGGTACCCCTTGACGATTTCATGCTGCTTAAAAGGATGTGTAAGGATATAAATATGTTATGTATTGTTGGCGTTGAAAACTGTTAATGTTCATGTGCTACTAACTCTTAAACCCACTATTCTGGTGTTCTAAACCCTACTCATTGGTCAATATTGTTATCTCAGGGTCATCCTATATTTCCCTTTTGCAAACAAGTTGTATTTCCCACTGATAATTCTGCGCTTCGAACTATTTGTATTAAACCTGTACCACAAATTGTGTGTTGCAGACTCGCATTGCGAACCCTTTGTTTTGATTGACGAAACCCTTACCAATTTTGAAATATCTCTAAGACCCTAGTTTTAACTAGTTGTTATATATTCCCTCTCAGACATGAAAATCCTTGTCAGTCCTTCATAAAGCCTAGTTCAATTGAACTGCAGAATGACACTCTGAACTGGCTGTTGGCGCCGTGAACTAGATGTTGGCATTGCAAAACCTTTGTTTACACAGAGTTGTCTCTTTTTACCTAGCTGCAACTTCATTCAGATTGAATATGTGTCCCTCTTATCATACCCTACTTTCAAAAGACTCAGGAGGCATCTTAAGGATGGAAAAATCTGGATCTGACAAGTTGAAAAAGGAAATTAAAAGAAAAGTTGCATCCCTTCAGAGAGTTGTAGAAAAAAAGGAATCTGGACATGCTGGCCCAGGAAGCCACTAGGAGAATAAGAGGATAAAGCATTATTTCTGCAACTTTCCATCAATTTTGTTATGATATCTTATATATGTAGGATTGTAAATCTAAAGAATGTTTTGTCCTATGCTGCTATGAACATAATGTTTATGCAGGTTATTTTCATTACTCAGAAGTTATAGCAGGTTTACTAGAGGTTTTCAAGGATTCTTTCATGGTTTTGGAATCAGTTGAGTTGATTTCACACAAAACAACACCTACAGGAAAGTTCGCAGTGCCGCTGTCAGGCGCTGCAAACTCATTTCCTGTAGCAACGTCTTCTAAATATTTTATCATAAATCCAAAATGGTGATGTGGGGTCATCTATAATTTTTTGTGGAGGAGAAATATTATGGCATTGACCTGATGAAAAAGAATCATCCTGACCCATTTTGGCATTTGAAAGATAAAATTAAAACACTAGTGCGTTGCAAACTGGCGTTGCAAACTCATTTTCAATAGCAACTTCTTCTAAAGATTTTATCATAAAACCCAAATAGTGATGTGGCTTATTCTGATTTGTTTTGTGAAGACGAATGAATATGGAATTGACTTGATGACCAAAAATTAGCCTGATCCATTTAGGAATTTGAAAGATAAAATTAAAACAACAGTGCACTGCAAACTCAAAATAGTTATTGGATATTCACCTTCTTTGGAGGTTTCCACATGTCAAGGAGGGTTCAAATGGATTCTCAAAGATCAATTAGATGATAAAGGAAACTTGCAAATAAGATTTATCTCCATTAAAACCTCATGCAGTGAGTTGGAAACAGATTGATTAATGACTTTCAACAACTTCCTAAAATTTAGCAATTTGTTGGATTTTTGTCTCTTTGACTATTGCCACGTATCTCAAAGGCCCAAAATCCAGTGAAAGAGATAGAATGCAACCTCCTAAGAATATTTGGATGTTATTTTCTATTTAATGAAGGAGGGAGCTCTTGGAGAAAGGGGGTTCATGAATGGGGATTTGCTTGAGAGAGTTGTAGGGGCAATTTTATCTGTTTATGTGTAAGCCTGAGGGCATGTGATGTAGGCATTTCTGCCATTAGAGATTCATGAAAATTGTTTATCAGACTTTGTGTTCTTTTTTAAAATTATACCTTGTCATCTTGCTTGAATGGAATTGCAGGCATTGAAGATCAATGGTTTTTCATGGGAAGGAGATTCATGAGATGTAAATGATTTGTAGTAATTGCCTCCTTTCATGATCTCTGTTCTAGTAATCATTTAAGTCATTTTTGCAGAGAGGATCTATGCTTGATTATATTATTCTTTTTGTTACTTCCTTATACCTTCATCCATAAATTATATCTCTTTTGGTCTGGTTGGCATCTTGAGTGCCTTTGATTTGTAGGATGTGTTGACTCCATGCCCAATAGAATGACTTTATAGATAGTTTGCTACCCTCCTTCTTGCTCTTTCTTGTTGATCCACCTGAGTATAACATGTTTTAATCATTTAAATCAAATGGGTATTGGGATTATCCTCTAGCAGTATGAGGGTGAATCTCAGTGCTAACAGGTTGGAATCTTTCTATTATGATATCCTTCTCTGATAATGCAACCTTCTAACTAGTTATTTGATGGTGCTCTATCTCTTTTAAAATCTGCTTCCAATGCTTCTTGAGATAGTTAGGGTTTTCTCTTTTAGAATTTTCCACACGATTTTATTCTTGGAATAACCAATTTAATTAATGATTCATTGAACTCTCATTAATTACTTTTATCATTGACATTTATGCCTTGAAGTGGGGCCCATTTTGTTTTTAATAAAAAAAATTAAATAAACTTTTATTTTGATAATTTTTAAGTTGATTTCCTTTTTAAAAGTGGATCGTGTTTTGATTTTCTAAGCAAGATATTTTCCATTTAAGAAATGGAAACCATTATATATGAAATATTAATCATCCCATGTTTCCAAATATTCCTCATGAGTGATATTTGGAGTTCTATATCTCAAGATATAAGCTTGGGAAGTCGCGGTACCAAGCATATTTATCAGCAAACCATGAAAACATAACTGCATGTTATTTTAATTTTGGGAAGTCTTATGTCC
The DNA here is from genome assembly GCA_010110895.2 of Picea sitchensis. Classification (NCBI taxonomy): domain Eukaryota; kingdom Viridiplantae; phylum Streptophyta; class Pinopsida; order Pinales; family Pinaceae; genus Picea; species Picea sitchensis. Next base: position 8,526 of record SNQJ01S0169438.1, on the reverse strand, counting down.
AATTTAACCTCGTTAAACCTATTTCCATCATATTCCATGTCTAATTATCTTTCCAACGAGGTATTATTTGTCAAAAAATGACACCCAAATATCCATATACGAGCTATATTGTGGGTCAATATTGGACTTCCATTTGAATTCACCTTTTAAAAAAAATCCTAATCTCACATGTATTGTGGAGATTAATAATATAGTGTATATATTATAATTCTTCCCATGTATTTCATTTGGAACATAAGGAGACTATGGATACTATGAAGATTCAAACCTTAGGAAAATTCATTAATTAATAAATATTTTGATGGCCCTGTCAACATCCACTAAGTGCCCAGTCAACAACCAATCAACAATGAGTCATATCCCATTCAATAGTGAGTCAATGTCCAAGTCATATCCATGTGTCACACTATCATTGGATACCATATTCTTCCACATTTTATCACATTATTTATTTCCGCATGTCATGGTCTCATTGGATGCCAAGTATCATGATTTGATTGGTTGAATAAAACTTAGGATAAGTCTTAAGAATGGAAATGGAGCAAATGGGAAGAAGAAGGAGAGTAGTGGAGGAGAGAGAAGAAGACTTAAAGGAGTGGATCAAAGGTGGTTGAGGTTGCGGGGGTAGGGAGTGAGCATGCATAGTAGAGAGAACCCGCAGAGGAGAGATTGGAGTGGAGTGAGGGGGATGAGAAAAAATCAAAATAAAACTAAGTCAAGTGAATTGGTCGGTCATACATGTGTGTGGGGAAGTTGAGTGAGGAGAAAAGTGGAGAATGAAACTTAAGTGAAGAGAAGAAACATGGATATTTTGATAATACAAACTCATATTTTTAGTTTGCAAAATGTGTGATCAAACTGAGAATGAGGGATACTCCATGAGCTTTAATTGTTATAGCCATAAAATTCCCTATTCATGCATACATGGCCTTGGCCCTCTTACTTGCATATTTTTCCAAAGAACTGTTGAGGAGATCTTCTTAAAAAGCCATTTTTTAGAGCATGTACGCACCCTGCACCATTACAGCTCTTGTACATACGCTTGTTGCATGCTATACAACCCACGTACTTACGCTTGCTACACACTAAACAACTTGTGTATTCTCGCAAAAGTTGAAAAAATTAAAAATTTGTAAGGAATTCAGTGAAATTCATGGGCTATTGGAGGTTTCCAAACCTATTCATCTGCTATAGCCCGTCACCCAACTAAATAACCATCCGTTTTTCATATAAAAGGATTTTTTGGGGTCTCATTTCACATCCAATCATAAGAACAATGAAATTTTTCCCAATTACACTTCCCTTCCTTACCCAAGATTTTGCTGCCTTTTGTGAGATATTGCCTCAACATTCTCTCATCAACCCCTTCTTCTTCCATTCAATCCATTCCCTTCCCTTGACATGATTAGAATATTGAGAGAAGAGGCCTATTGAAGGTGCACTTGGAGCATTGTAAAGAGGATCCCGGACCAAGTTCACGGAACGGTGGTTGACACAAATTGTAAGTTTCAGTATTTGTTTGATGAATAAAAGAATCTCTTTTGCCTGTCCCAAATGATGATGTTTTCTTTGATTTATACATAGAATTTAATATCTAACCCTAACTCATGAATATAAATAGCATGCTTGTAGTCCTTGTTTTCCTAGTTTTGGATGCAGGTCAACCTTGGGAGGAGACTTGCAGTCTTTGGAACTACAAAGCTTGAGGGGATCATCACCAGACGTGGGATGAAAGGTAAAATTATCTATCTTCTTTCTTATTTCTTTCCTTTCATTTGTTTTGGTATGTTTTGGGTAGAGTAGAAACTAGATTGACTTTTAGACGATCATTTTCTTTGTCTATATCTTAAACCCTGGTATAGTTAAAGGGGAGATTTTCTCGCTAGCAATGATATTTAAAAATTCCCTTCTTATGAATTATTTTGTCATTATTCCAAGAGAAAGAAATCAAGGTAACTACATTTTTTTATCAACAATTGGCTCCAACTGTGGGATGATATCCCCCTATGGGTTATTGAGAGTCAATAATCTTGGTCAACTATTTTCATCATTAGGCTATAGAGTCATCTTCAGAATAAATTCTTATAATTTATATCCATTGGGCCATGGAGTCATATTCAAGCATTATCTCCATATAATAACTGCTTTATTGTGCAAACCTTATGTAGAAATAAGATATACCTACCCTATCCTACTTGGAGGAAAGGGAAAATTTGAGGTGTAGGTAAAATTCGAATGAATTTATTCAAGCATCCATCTAATTTGTGGAATGAAATTCAGAACTATAGAACACATCGAGGATCATACCAAAGATTCAGGGGGATGCTCAAAGTGTACTAGAATAAAATTAATCCAAATGTGCTCGAAATTTGATTGCATTTCTTGGACAAAAATACTTTGTAACCATGTTTCAATATAATCAATTCTTAGTTGCTCAAGAATGTTGTTGTCTTTGATTGGATGAGGAGTTTCCAATCTAAGAATCCTTTCATCTTTCTCCTCATTGTTGACCACATCCAATATTCTTGATTCACTGGTAATGTCTTGAAAGCATTCTTCCTTCATGGAATGGAAATATTTCCCATCATTGTTCTCAAGATTAATTTCTTCCACCAATTCTTTTTGTTTCCAATGTTCTTGTGGATTTTCATCATTTTTTGCAACATTTTCCACATGAGAAAGTTGGYTGTAATATCCTTGTACATTTGGTAGAGACTCTTCAATTTAAATTTCAAACTTTCTTCTTTAAATATATTCATATGAAGTATATGAAAGGATGAAATATTCATTGTATTGTGTCCATATGGGAGAGGGTGGGTGGGAAATATTTTTAGCAAATGAAGTTTCCAACACATACCAAATGGTAATGGTCCCAAGGAAAAATGAATACAACCATTCATGAGCATTTCCATGCAAAGTTTGTGCAAATAATCGACATGTAACATTATATTCAATGAGATTGAAAATGTCTCTTGTGATTTTGAATCTAAACAAATGATGCTCTGCATCCTCTGAAGTATTTCCAAAGAACATGGAAAATATTTCAATAGAAATGTTTGGCATTTGAAAATCTACTTTTGGCATATTTAAAGGGTTTTTATGTAATCACCTCCTTCTTTGGGTTCCTCGTCCTTTTGTTGTGTCTTGGAAATTCATTGATGGTATTGGTGGAGAAGACAAAGGAGCATCAGAGCATGAAATAAATTATTTGAAGGAGTCATAATATAGATATTATTAAAATTCTTAAATCTTTCCAATGGAGTTGCCAAGGAATTTAAGATTTATTTCAATGAAAAGTTCATCCTTTTGAATCTTTGATGGTTCTTGTCTCTTTTTTTGGTCATTCAAATATCTTTGAATAATATTTTTGTAAACCCCGTTCATCTAGAAGAAGTTGCAATTTTCTTGAATCTTATTATTGAAACTTTGAATCATCAAGACCCTGGTTCCTCAATCATACTTGAAACAAATCCTCAAATACCATGAAAACAAATGATTCCCCAATATGGTCGCAAACAATGTTTTTGTTTAGATTGGTTAATATCCAAACAACAACCTCACGAGGATAAGAATACCCTTGCATTATTATAGAGGTGATACTCCTCTATTATAATTTGAAAGACATATCAAGATGCCCTTTGTAATACCCCTAGGCCGAACCCCAATTGTACATATAAATGTAAATGTAATTATACATATAAGCTAGTGAGATGATGGTACAAGGTCTTTGGTTTGGTTCTACGTGCATTGAGTCAATCCATGGGAATCTCATACCAAATAAATGTAGATATTTTATAAGGTATCACACACATGTGTAGTGTGTGAGGATTTCTCACTAAGGAATGGTGCGCACCATCCTGAGTTTGCGTACAATTGAGTAAGTGCACATTTTTTGGGGCCAGAGTGCCTTTGTGTATATGTATTTTGAGGCCAGAGTGCCGATGTGGTTATCATGATGGATATCCAAATGTTGAAAGACAAGCGAGCCATCATTGTAATATTCAATCACATGCAAATATTAATGAAAACACATCACCGTTGTAGACCAACCATGTAAAAGAGTACGAGGGGCTAAAATATAGTAGATAGGGAAAAGGGGCTAAGAGTTAAGGATAAGGGGCTAAGCTAGAGGGGCTTAATCCCAAAGGAATATTATATTAATATTCCTTAAAGTATAAAATTATGAATAATTATTTTATCCTAAGTTCTAAGGATGGGCACAAGTGGGCCCAAGGTAGTTCTCAACATGACAAGTGTCAAGTTGGGAACATGCATACATATAGTTTGGACTTGGTTAATTTTATTATCATTCTATCATCATTCCTTCACTCACTCAAATGTCATCCATACCCTGCTGTTACTATACATGTACCTGTACCTGTACCCTAGTTAGCTTTGGAGCTGGACTGAAGAAGTGGATTGTCAGGCCCGTAGGATATTGAAGAGGCGGGTTGTCAGGCCTATGAGAATTCTTTCCAGGTGAGAGAATCATTGGGAATTGATTCCCGAAGATGCCAAACTATAGCTATAGGGCTTTGATACTTCCTGTCTATCTTGTTGTTGAAGCCCTAGAATGGAAGTGGGGCAATCGAGGGATTGTTGAGCAGAGAAGGGGAACACTTCCTCAGGTGGGAAAAACATGTGGGGAATGAGGGACTGTAGGCTGTTAGTTTGAGTTTTCACCCGTGACTAAGATTTCCTACTGTCTAAGATACCTTATCCTGGTTAAGAATCATTTACCCAGGTGGAGTTTAGTCCCAACTCGGGGGTGACCCATTGCTGAGAGTTATGAGAAAAACAGTATAAGGCTGGGAGGAACGTGGAAGGTCTGCACACAGTTGGTATTCTTTTAAATCAAATATAAGTGTCAATTGTGTGTTAATTCATATGATGCATTAATATTTATGCATTTGTTTTTATGGGTTTTCCCATGTATGTTGCATGTGTATTTCTGTCATTATTTTGTATGAATTTGTACATTTACAGAGTATTTTTATGATTTAAATTAGTATCAGAGTTCAAAATTTTAAGTGGCATATCCAAACAGGTGGTCGGGGATGTCACAATGTGGTATCAAAGCCCAATTTTCAACATTGAGCCTAGATGGGTCGAGTTAGTGAAATGTTGAAGCATAAATCTATAGAGAATTAATTTCTGGAGTAGGTTTGCAACCTGTTGATTAAATTATTGCAGTAAAATTGAGATAAATGTCATGGGTAATGTGAAGAATCGAGGTGGAAATTAAATTTAAGAAATGCCAATTTATAATGGGAAAACTTCAGGCCTGTAGATGGTTGAATTTTTGAGTTTACAGAGCGACCATGGTGCCCAGGAAAAAAATGGGTGAAATTGGGAAAAGCCCCAATTTCTGTAACAAAAATTATGGAAAAACTAGCTAAGCACATAAAAAATAATCGTGCGCAGATGTGCATACTAAAATTTGATGTTGCGTGGTGCAAAGATGGTGATGTGTGGAAAAATAATGTTGCGTGGGTGTGTGCACTAAAATTTGGCGTTGCGCGGTGCAAAGTTGGTGATTCGGAGAAAAATAATGGTGCGCGGATGTGTGCACTCAAAGTTTTCACTGCGCAGTGCAGAGCTGGTTTTATGTGGAAAAATAATTATGCGTGGGTGTGCGAACTAACTTTGTGGCACTGTGTGGTGTAGATTTGGTGGTGCACACATAATAGCGGTGTGTGGGTGATCGCACTAAAATTTGGCATTGCATGGTGTAGATCTTGTGGAACATGTGTAATATTGGTGCACAAGGTGTGCACATTGAGCATTGGCAGAGCACAAATAAATTTTTTTGGTGCACGCACAATGTTGGTATGCAATGCATGTGCATTAAATATTCACATTGCGTGAAAGTAGAATTGGTAGAGCGCAGGGAGTATTGGTGCGTGTTGTGAGTGCATTGAACCTTGGCGTTGTGTGGTGCAAATCTTTCAATGTGGACAGAATATGGGTGCATGAAAAAAACATTGTGCGCACTAGATATTGGCGTGTGACACAAAATTTGTACGTAGTAGATATTGGCACATGACACATAAGTTGTGTATAGTAGATATTTGCGTGTGATACAAGAGTTGTGCACACTATATATTAGCATGACAGAAAAGTGGTGCACATTGGATATAGGTGCACAATACACATGCTACATTTTGATATTACACATGCTAAATATGGGTGTATATTTTTGAACTGGTGTGTGCGAAGTCCATTTAGTGGTCTACAATAGTAGAAAACCAGTGATTTTCTATGACATTGGGTATTTTTGGAAGGTTATGTGTTTGCAGGGCATTTTAAGGCCCTAAAAAGTGTTTTTATCTACTCAATAAAAGTATGCTCAAGATGTCTTTTTTTTTCAAATCAAATGAAAGATCTTGGCGATAAATTTCTAATGGTGTATTCCATTCGTCAAACAAAGTTAGAATGAGTGATTTACGACTTGAGCAATGGAGAGTAAATTTTAAGCCCCACTTAACTTCTCAAGGCCATAACTTCCTTCTCCAGAATTAGATTGAGGCACACGAGTAATATATGGAAATCGATTGAACCATAGAATACATTCATGGAGCTAAATTAAAATATGGGCATGTTAAAAATGTTTCAGAGGGAATAAAATATACTTGTAGCATTCAGGGCCACAAATATTAATTGGACTGAAACTTCATTAGATGTATCTAACAACTTGAAGCTCAAATGGGGATGAAAATGTTTATTAATTGGATTGGTTGTTATTGATGTCAACCCTTGAATAAATTCTAGTAGTAAATTCCAGTAGCCCCAACAGTGTGGTTAAGGAACCAAAGTTTGGTCAAGGAATAATGTATTGAACATCAGTGAATTTGCAAGTGAGACTATTCTAGATGTATAGAACATTTCATGCCATTTCTGGTGATATGTGGTACATCACGTAGTTCCTCATAGTTGAGGAGATATGGCTTAGTAAAGCTGGAGAACCCTCATGAGTTATCTACAAGCCCCTAGAAGGTCAAATAAGTCAATTATTTTAGAAGATCCTAGAAGAAATTTACCAGTCAAAGTGGTTGTAACTAGGAATTAATCATGAGTTAAGTTGTTGCAAAAAGAAAATAATTAAAAATAAGTTAGTCGCAACTAGAACTGGTGATTTTACTATTTGTGGATAAAGTAGTTGCAAGTGGGTAAAATAGTTAAAAGTGGGTTAGCCCTAAAAGACGAAAGTTGGGTAAAACAATTAAAAGATAACCCCTAAAGGAAGCTACCTAGAGAGTCTAAATAAGAGAGCAAGGGTCTCTCATTAGCACATAGTTTGAGCACATGGAATATCTATTTTTGTGAAATTTTATGGGCAAGTATCATTGAAAAATCTATAACAGTGAGTCTGAAGCAACAACAAAGTTGCAGGTTCGAAGGGTCRAGATTGTGGGTATTGAACTAGTGTTTTATCGAGGACATCTGCAAGTTGCATTACTAGAAGGGAACATACATCCATGGGCCATGGTGGGACAAMGGATGGATAMTTGCGAGTTTAATGAAGACAAAGTGTAGATCCATTTCCAAAGCTGAAAAKGAAGATTAGATCTATCTTCAGTGACAGGTTGATGAGCARAGAAGAAGCTAYAGGAATATCTAATAGTGAGAAGGTACAATTGATCTATCTACAATAACAAAAGGTATGTTATATGATTATATAAAGTAGATCCTTAGTGAATTTTTTGATATTGTCATGGGATATTGAGATCTTTTCCTTGAGGGATTGTTTGTTGTACGATATATTCCGTACAAGACAAATCTACAGAGATACAATGATATTGTATTGGTTGTTTGTTGTTGAGATACTTCATTGAGAATCTGGTTAAGACATATCCTATGATTTTTGGAGTATGGTTAATGGTTTATGGTTCATACATAGTGTTATCAGTACATGTTGGGTTTGCATGATAGTGAGGGTTTGATGTATGGTTAATGTAAGGGGTTCTTATATTACATGAGTTCAATAAGACATATTTGTGAATCTAGTTCAATAAGACATATTTGTGAATCTAGTATTATTTCTATCATATCGGTTAATTTATGAGAAGATACAGAGTGATTAGATAGTGAAAGAGACTAAGACAGTGATACAGATAGAGATACATAGAGAGGATTAGTATACTAGTATATTTTTTTGCTAGTCCACATGTTGTAGCAAGAAGAGGCTTGGACATCCGCGAGTAGCAGTAGGGAAAGGCGCATATACCCACATGTTGTATTATATATAGGTCATAGATCCGCATAAAAGTTTCAAGAATTTTGGTACAGGCTGGGACAATATTTCAGTGACAATTATTACAATGATCGTGTTGATTCATTTATAATGACAAGTTGTCTACATTTGGAATTTATACTTCAGGGTGGTTTGGACGGGAAAATGATAGGTGGTTATAGCCACCTTCTGGTTGTAGCTAGAGAACATAGGGGGTTGTATCCTCCTTGTGGTTGTAGCCAGAAAATTGGGGAGTTGGTGCTTCCCTCAGGTTGTAGCCTGAAAATTTAGGG
>SNQJ01S0169436.1:9997-26873 GCA_010110895.2 Picea sitchensis | reverse complement strand
TAGATATGAAAATTACTTATTACAACAAATTTATCACAACCATAACTTTTCCCACTAATATAATTTGGGGTTGTAGCGTCATTGAAACCATTCTCCCTTGGTCCAGGTTTTTTGTTAGCGCATGCCGAGATTTTGCAATGGTATTTTGTGTCACATTTGCATCTTGTTTGTGTCACATGTATGATGCTTAAAACATTAAAAAAATATTATGTTTCCTTGCATCATGCTTGTGTTGTGTCTATGTTGATGTGTGTCATGATTTCATCATTCATGAATCGATATAATCTATTGTGCATCATGAGCATAATGTTTACATCATGGTGCATTGAAATACCATCTTATCCATAAATATATAGTGTCATTATAGCATCATGTTTAACCCTCAAAACCCCCCCTAAGTTTTGAGCAAAACTTGGGCCCCCCTCATGAACTTTTTCTTGGGTTTATATTGATTTCATTGCCTCATTGCCTTTCAACCTAGATTCTTTCTAGTCTTTTGAAATGAATAAGTTAAATGAGCCTCCATTTTACACTCTCTTAATTATGAATTAGCTTCATTTAGTTTTTGGCTTAAACCAATGTTTTATGTAATAAGTTTTCAACGTGCTTACTTTTCGAATTTTGCCTCGATCTTCATATCATACCTCTTATTACTTGAGTAAATTGACTTGCCTCCGAATTTCTAGATTGGACATGATTTCAAAATTGAACCCCTTTTCATTTTACTCATTGTTCTCCCTCCCCAATTAAAAATTTGGGCCAAACTCAAAATCGAACCCCCTTTGTTTTTTGTTGCCAATCCTTTCCCCTTCAATTCTTCATTCAAGTGGCCATTTCTATTTCCAATTTGAATAAATAGCTTATATTTGAATTTGTTTCGCGATGGGCATGTCAAACCCTCCTCAACCTCCCTATTTTCCCTTAATTTCCCACCCTTTATTCAAACGTTTCACATATTTGAATAATTGTTTCATCAAACTTGTGTTCTAATTTGAAGATTGACCCCAACCCTGAAATTGGGCCTTTTTATTTACCGTAGTAATTCCCCCCCCCTAATTTATAGTTTGTTCCCCTTCTTCAGATTCACTTGTTGAGTTCGTTCCCCTATTTAGAAATCAAACTCGATTTCTAAATCAAGGCCCCAAATTTAAGCTTTATATTCGAGTTATCCTTTTGGGCTCAAGTTCAAGTTCCTTTTGCAAGTGTACTTCATTTTAATCTTCATAGAATTCAAGTTTCTTTTTCTAAGTTCATATTTAGAATTTATTTTGACTTACCTTTTGATCCCATCCCTCATTGATTTTTAGATTTGATCCAACTTTAAAAATCCATCCCGCCATCTTCTTTTGTTTGTTGAGCTCCTAACTAATCTCCTTATCGGCCCTGATCTTTGAATTAGGCCTCCTCCCATAGAATTTGGTGTGGGTAGGTCCCAATTTTCTAATAAGATTGATTTCCAAATCATACCCCTTTCCCACCAGTTTGTTTCCTCATTTCTTTGATCTTTTTCAAGCCCCACTCAACCATTTAACTCTTGCTCTTGAAAGATAAATCTTACCTAGAATATTTCTAGTTTCGCTTGTTGATCAATCCAAACCTTTAAATTGCGCATCCTTATGAAATATTACTCCAATTTCATGATCAGGTCCAATGGCCAAATTGGGTCCTCCTTCAAACAATAGTGAGAATGGGTCTTGATCCTTCAGTCAACCCCAATTTTGAGATCAACCACTTTGCTTTCGAACTCTTCTCACACATGGAATTTTGAAAGTTTGAATTGGATTATATATATATCACTTGTGCATTAACATATTTTTAAATCATGTCTTGTATTGAACCGATTTGACGATGTCCTAAATCAAACCACCGCCTTTCGAACTCATAAATAATGAAAGCTTTCACTTTAGGCATTTGAATTAGAAATTTAAAGTTGAATGTAAAATTTCATTTGTTCAAATAATCGACACAATGAACTAATGATTGGTTTCCCTTCATAACACTTGAAACAACATAGGAATTCAGGAGCATCATAGCCCCCCAAAATCCACCTATCTATGAGCTTGGCTAAACAAGTACTTGATTATGAGGCGCTCTTGTTCTCTTAGTAGGATCTGTTTTTAAAATGAGCCAATTAGGTACATTCTCTTTTGTTTTAGCTTGTGGTAATGTCCATATTGCATTCACAATTTTATTTGGTTCGACTCTATGTAGTGATTCCATGCATCTTGGTAGTTTTCTTCTTCCCACCCTAAAAAAACATTGACATCTATGTGGACCACTTGCATGGATCTCTAATTTCCTTTGTTTTTCCTTGTGAATTGATTTTGAGAAGGCCTAGGTTCAAACTATAAATCTAAGCTAAAAAATCAAAGTTCTGCATCTACTATGATAACATGCACTATAATTCAAGGTAAAAATTAACATCCTTAAAGACTAGGTGTCATTTTAAATTTCTAGAAGCAACCCATCAATTCATTTGATTGAATTTTCAAGCTAAACTTATCTACCCTATTTTCCATGTTGTGCTAACATGCATGAATTTCTACACGGTTACTAAAGGATATAGGTGAAGGAAGAAAGGTGTGCAAGAGAAATCAATAACAAGCCAATTGGAGGATCCAATTGAAATCATAGAGGATCCTAAAGAAACAACACCAACAAGAAAGAAAACCCCCATAGTAGCAAAGTCATCAATTAAAAAGGATAAGAAATATATTAAGGGAAAACAACCAATCATGGAATCCTAAGCTACTTAAGATGTTAAATTGCCCATTTATGTAGACATTTCTTGCCCATTTATGTAGACATTTATTGCACTATCAGAATTGATGAGGCCCATATATACACTAAACTATTCCATTTGATCAAATATGGGAAAGGGGTTAGAGATGATAAATAATTTAATGAAAGAGAAGAATACGAACTTGTCATAGAACAAAATTTGAACAAATCCTTCATAAACAACACTTCAACTAAATCTCCAATATTACCTTGTGTAGAAGTGATGAGATATATAATACCTCATATACAGGTTAGGACCAAGAGGGTTCTAAATAACCAAGGAAAATGTGTTGTATCATTTACATCATCATACTTTGAAGTTTACAACAAGATGTCAAAGGTAAAAATCTACTTCACTAACCAGTGACTAACAATCTTTACTCTTGGCCATAATTGTTATGACATCCTTGTTGACTGGTATGAGGAAGGGATGAATTTCAAGGCTGTAATCAATAAAACCTTCCCCACCATACAACTTAGGTTAGGATACACATGGTTAGCCCAATTGGTAAGATGGATCTATGGAGAAAAATATGCAACTCATGTAAGGATAGGTTGGGTGCCAATGATGTATGAGATAACTGAGAGATGGAATTTTTTAAATTGGGTTGTTATCCTATCCAACACACTGATAGAAGCTATAGGAAAGGCTCAAATAGATGCATTATTAAGAACCTTAAAGTTTTATATGTCGTCCTCCCTATTGGATGTGGTTTTCACCTCTAACACATTCATGGGGTTAGGCCGGTCTTGATCCCAAGAGAAGCTCTCTATTCATGTCTATTTCAAGGATTTATGGAAGAATGAGTACACATTTCAGTTTTCCCTTATTTGTGATGGACTCCTAGTTCCATTGTTTGACCTCATTTTTTGTAAACCATGCCCAAGGATATATCTAGAGGTTATAAAAGTATTGAAATACATTGGATATTGGTACCTAGATGAATAATCCACCTATATCAAGATCTATGGTGTTACATAGACACCTCATATGATTCCATATTATGTGCCAAACATGTGGCTCATTCAGAAAATTTGATACTAGACTACTCTGCATGGTTTTAACACATGCCTGATCAAACATCAAAATAAGTTGTGCCCAATTTATCCACTATATATAGGCATATATGAAATAACAAATTCTACTTGGGCTAAGAGGGAAGGAAAAATGATTGATAAATATCATTTTAAACTAGAAATAAATCAAATGCATAATACCTTGAGGATTATTCAAAACATAGAGTCAGGATGAATATCTCCTTCCCATACCAATATGAAGAGAATGAAGCTAGAAAATGTTAGAAAAGAGAATTAACTTATAAAGAGGTTCTAAATAATGTGCAAGTAGCTAAGGAAAAAGAGAGAAAAAAGAAAGAGGAAGATGAAAGGGTTTTTGTTGGGAGATAATCCCTTGAAGAGAAAAGAAAAGAGAGAATATTGGAAGCATTAGATAAATCCAAAGTATAATTTGAGTCCAAAAGAAAAGAAGAAGTACAAATAAAAACTACTAAAAAAGAGGAATTGACAAATAAGAAAGAAGTTGGTGCTAAAGACAAAGATGAATTGTTAGGAAAGAAGGCATAAGCTGAAAGGAAAGATAAATAAGATACAATAAGCAGAGGAAAAATCCAAAGTTGATGCAGAGGATGAGAAAAATAAAGTTGAGGCTGAAGTAGAAAAAGTAAAGCTAAAGGAGTTGGCTAAAAAGAAGTTGAAGCAAAAGATGAGGTGTAGAAGATAATAAAAGAAGAACTAAGGAAGAAAAATCAAAATGATACTCAAACATAAGAAATAAGACGTGAATGGGAAGAATTAGCACAATAGACCAATGACAATGAGGGCAATATGGAGCAACACTATTCTTCACCAATGGAAGAAGTCTTCACTACTCAAACATTTTCAAGTACCTTTTGTCCGGGCATGGTTGCAGGAGGTGATGACCCTATTCCAACAACAATAGATAAAGTTTCCAATCTATAATTGTTTACATTTGATAAAAAAAGGAAGTAAGCGATAAGGAAAAAGTACAAAAGAAGGAGAATTATCTTGGATTTCGAAGTGGTCCTCACTACTAAGACTGTGGTGATGGATACAAGAAATATAAGTTTGTCTTCCTCTTCTTCGTCTAGTCTAGTTATTGCACAAGTTAATGTTCATAAAGTTGTGGATGTGGAGAAGAAAATGAAGGAATATGAAAGAAAAATCATCTGGCTAGAAAACCAAGTTAACTATTACAAATCTAGCAAGTATCAAACTTCATATTTTATTGACTATGCCTTCAAAGTGCAAAATAAATTGAACAGTGTACAAAGAGAATTCAAGGATAGAGCACAACATGTGCAAGATCGAGGCCAAGATATAGCTGATGTCATGAACCATATTCAAGCATGGGAACCCCCTATCAACATGCTAAATTATAGTTAGATAAAATGAGGGATTGATAATATTCCTTAGAGGAAATCCCTACAAAAAATATTGTCTTCACTCTCGAGTCCCTTAAAGAGATAGATTTAGGCCTGAGATACTAGAAATGAGTATCTCATAATGATCTCAAGGGAATTACACACGAGGTAATAGACTTTGCTATATTGTGGTAAGTTACAAAGAATATGGTAACACAATTCCATTTTCCTTCTTTTGGACCAAAAGACAATTTATTTCCAAGGGCATAGGTATCTAAGGACTTGGATGATTATATTTTCACTAGCAAAGGAGATATTAGGTCTCTCTTGAACTGATTTTCTCAGATCCAAGAGGAAAATCACAATAGTATGAAGGCATATATCACAACCTACATGCCCATTTTCTCCATATTAGTCTACAACCATCTCAACAAATGAAGGATTACATAAACACATTTATTTCTGAAAACCGTCCGCACATAAAATATGGGAAATTCCATTTTTAAGAAATGGTTGTATCCCCCAAATCATGCATTCTATAGGAAATATTTGGAGAGTCACCTAAATGGGCTCACTCTGCACAAAACCCATGTTCCGTATTTTTGAGATTCATCTTCATCTGTTCACAAATTTCGTGTGAAGATCATTGCTCATTTCCACTTGGCATATGGTTGAATGAGCCTTTGACCGTGATCTAGAGGCTGCCACATTGGAATTGGGTAAACTTTGAACAACATACATTCATATTGAGGGTCCTAGCAACAAAACCCATCATCCAGAATTTCCCCTAGAGTTGTGTGGATATGCCAATCATGGAGGCAAGAACATAATTGACCAAACGTTCATCAGTAAAACCGGGCATAATTCTTCCTAATAATTAAAAATAAAGGAAAAATGATGTAATTAACCACTAAGTCATATAGAAACACATCAAAGTGAATTATGGTGAAAAGTGGTTATGAATGAGAGACGAGATGCAATAAAATGGTTGTGAATGGTGGTTTCAAATGACGAAAATATTGACGAATTTGTGACCCAACAATGTTCATAGTCACATCATTAGGGTGTGATTCTATGTCTATATTCTTGTTAATTGGTTCATTTGTTGTATCTTTGCATATGGTCTCATGCTCTGATGTCTCCAACTCATCTTCTTATATGTTTCATCCACATTCAGGGTTTTTTCTAGCCCCTTGATGTTTCTTCACTTCCTCTTTGCTTTGTAGTGTCTTCCTCTTTCAACAGACCTATTTCAATGAAACATAAACTAAACTTTTCTCATATTTTCATAGATTCGTCAATTCTTGTAGTCAGACTACTATCTCCATTACCAATTTCCCTTCACAACACTTCTCTTTGTTCACGAATGACTCTCATTTTTCTCAACCACTAATGGTCAATTATTGTAGTAGATAACAAGGCTCTTTCTGATCTTTCTCTTGCTTAAATTTCTTCCATGGATTCTCATCCTCCCTCCTAGTTCTCAACTTCACCAACACCATCACATCACCCCCTTTAATGTGAAGTTTACACTTTTTTCTCTCTTGGTGTAAAAGGCAACAACTCTTTTTTCACCCAAAATATTTTCACCCATGTAGGTATATCTTTCACCAACTTTCCCCTTGGTCCTCTGAGAAATTTTTCCTCGACTGATGAGTATGGATAACACTACTTTATTTCCAACTCTACAACATATCCTTCCAAAGTTCATGTTACCCAAAAGTCTAATATGCTTGTTGCAAGGTTGTCATAAATATGTAATGTGATCAAATTTTGGATGTTCCAATTTACTGTCTTCCCTTCCCGACACAATCAATATCTAATAGTTTCCTCAAGTCTTTAGAGCCATTCAAACAAGCTCATGGAAAAATCAACCTAGAATATATCATATAGGTTAAAAAGAAACTTTTTGTCTTTAAATCATTGCGACATCCATCCAATTAATGGAGCATGTTTTCTAGAAAAAAGATTCAATTGTTCATCAAACTAGTCTTGAATATCCTCCTTTGTGAACTTCTTCATCATCATGTGGTGATATCCCAGCTTCCATTGTTAGGTCTTGAAAATGGAACCATTTTTTGGCTCGAAGTAGCATACCAAGGTCCACAAGGGTGTCTAATAAAAGGGTTTTAATCTAGCACTGGCATATTAATCCTTGAAGACGGGAAAGGTCCCACTTAAGGTGCACTATGAAGAATTGAAATGGTTTGGAGAAAGTTACAGAGGACAAGCACAACCATTCTATTGCCTAATATCTATTTAATCATATGAACATTCCCTCATATAAGTCTCTTTATTCCTAACCCATCATTTACACCACTGTAATGAAGACACAACCATTCACCTACAAGAAATCCACTGAAATAATAATGGAGGGATAAAATACATTGAAATAGAAATCATTAACATATAGCATTAACATAACACTTAAATTTTTAAATGGGGCCATTGTTCCATTCACGTTATTCATCATCAACAACAACATCACTATATGACTTTATATTATTTTAGGAGTCACAACTTAATGCAAGGCATAAAGGATACAAAATGCAACATACACTATATGATAGCTAATACCCAAAATATATCAATACATCACAAACCCTTTTACGGGCTTCAAAGCCTTTACATTATATACTCATGTTCTCAAATGTTGGGTTCTTCTTGGTCATTTGCTTAATTTCCAATGCAGTAAAGGAAATATATAGGTTGATTTCCCCTTTGATCTTCAATTTTCTATAGTCTCCTCTTAGTCCAAACCTCAAAAATGAGAATTCATTCCAGATTGTTTGGATCCTGCCTCTTATGATCCCTATCACAACCATTATCATTCCTAACCTCTCTTGAATAATATGAACATTCCCTCATATGAGTGTCTTGATTCCTAACCCATCATCTACATAATTGTAATGTAAACACAACCATTCACCTACACCAAATCCACTGAAATAATAGTGGAGGAATACATTACAATGAAATAGACATCATCAACATATAACATTAACATAACACTTAAATTTTGAAATGGGGCCACTATTCCATTCATATTCATCAACAAAAACACTACATGAATTTATATTATTTCAGGAGTCACAACTTAATACAAGGTTTGAAGGCTACAAAATGCAACATAAACTATCTGATAATTAATATGCAAAATATCCCGCTACATTACAAACCCTCTTATAGGCTTAAGACTTTACATTATCTACTCATGTTCTCATATGCTGGTTTTTCTTGGTTGTTTGCTTAATTGCCAATGCTCAAAACTGATGATTTATTCTAGATTGTTTGGAACCTACCTCTTGTGATCCCTATCACAATAATTGTCATTCCTAACCTCTATTTAATAGTATGAGCATTCCCTCATATGAGTCTCTTGATTCCTAATTGCTTAATCTACACAACTATAATGCAAACACAACCATTCACCTACACCAAATCCACTAAAATAATAATGGAGGAATACATTACAATGAAATAGACATCATCAACATAGAACATTAACATAACACTTAAACTTTGAAATGGGGCCATTGTTTCATTTGTATTCATCATTAACAACATCACCAATACATGAATTTATATTATTTCAAGAGTCACAACTTAATACAAGCCCTGAAGGCTACAAAATGAAACATACACTATATGATAGTTAATATGAAAAATTTCCTTATACATCACAAAACCTCTTATAATATTAATCCTTTACATTATATACTTGTGTTCTTAGATGCTAGGTTTTTCTTTTTTGTTTGCTTAATTTCTAGTGCTCAAAACTAAGGATTCATTCCAGATTGTTTGGATCCTGCCTCTTGTGACCCCTATCACAACCATTGTCATTCCTAACCTCTATTTAATACTATGAACATTCCCTCATACGAGTCTCTTGATTCATAACCCATCATCCACACAACTATAATGCAAACACAACCATTCACCTACACAAAATCCACTGAAATAATAATGGAGGAATAAATTACAATGAAATAGACATCATATAACATTAACATAACACTTAAATTTTGAAATGGGGTCACTATTACATTCAAATTCATCATCATCAACAACACCACTACATGAATTTATATTATTTCAAGTCGCAGCTTAATACAAGGCCCAAAGGCTACAAAATGCAACATACACTATCTAATAGTCAATGTGCAAAATATCATGATACATCACAAACCCTCTTATATGATTAAGAATTTACATTATATAGTCATGTTCTTAGATGTTGGGTTTTTCTTAGTCGTTTGCTTAATTTTCAGTGCAGTAAAATAAATTTGTAGGTTAACTACTCCATTGATATTCAATTTTATGTAGTCTTCTCTTAGTCCAAGCCTCAAAACTGGGAATTTCTTTATAGTTGTTTGAATCCTACCTCTTGTGACCCCTATGTTCTTTATTTTGCTCAATGCTTTATAATATATGTGGAAATGTGTAGATCTTTGTTGTCTATAAGAGTGCTTCCACTATGTCTCTACCAAAAATGAAGCGGCCAAAAATGTGGTCCCACAAGGGTCTAATGACAATATTGATAGAAAGAAGACAATCACATATTGATTATATTTTTATATATGAGATGTGATACTCTAATAGTTTTATTGACAAGTTGTGTCTTGCAAGATGGAGGGAGATTTTCTGAGCAGTCATTATTTTGGATGTGGTTGCAAACATGAAGCTTGGATGAGGGTGGTTAGAATATAAGAAGGGTGCTCATTTGAGTAAGGATGAAACCACTAGGAGGGGTGGAGGAAATTTCCCTTTATTTGAAAACTACTTTACTTTATCTCCACAACCCTTTGAACACAAGATAGGGTGAGTAGGTCCATTTCCCCTAGATATATGTGGTAGTTCTTCAATATGTTTGTTGTAGCCACATTGATCTAATTTAATGAAGGAATCATGCCTAGGTGAAGATGTAATACCCCTCCCATGCACAATAGTTTAGGACTATGTGACACTATTTGGGATTATGACATATAGCTTATGATCATACTCTGATGATTAGTTGATGCTTAGACTTATGCTACATGATGATGTTTTCATTGCACATGATTCCATTTATTATATGATATGGTATTCCATGTATAATAGATATGGTTATTAAAGATGTATTCATGACCTATCTTTGAGACTTACACCAACTAGGCTCAGATGTCTGGAGCATCTTGGAAGTTGTGTTAGGCACTTGTGGTATTATGGTTACTAGTGAGAATTGTTGGACATATTTTGAGGACCTTCACTAACACTAGTTAGATGTTGAGAGAAATGTGAATGGCTATTTATTAGTTGTTGAGGTTTATGATTTTTTGGAAAATGAATCTCTTGCTCAATCCTAGTGGATGAACCTAATTTAACTATATGCTACCTGCATGGGAGATTAAATTTAGAATTTTATTATTTAAAAGTGAATAACTCATTGTAAATTGGTTTTAGAGTTTCTAACCCCAGGGGAAATTAATGCAACCTTGGGGGTTCCTATTGTAAGGTCTTCCATGACACCAATAAAGTGTGCACACTCTTTGGGAAGACTTGGGGATGAGTCGGCCAAGAGAACAAAAAGGGAATGTGATTGGTTGGGCAGATGAAGATGTGTGGGTGTGAGCAGGAACACCTTGGGCACACAATGGTGATGTGCAACATCAAGGGGGCACACCTTAATTTCCTTAGAATGATTGATAGAGGCTTGAGTTTCATTTGGGAAAGGATAGGGAAACTTGGGAACATGCCCAAGGAGTGGACTCATCTGCCCTTGAAAACATGGGCGCACCAGAGAGGTTGGATGACCCCATCGACACACCCATGAGGAGTCACAATGATCAACACAAGAGAACACACAAGGAAATGAGTGTGTGCCGATCCAAGAGACACACCGATCGATGGGTACATAGTCTTGTTTTGGCATACCAGTTTTGTGGAGGGGTGCGACGAGTCATTTGAGTTTGATAGTTCGTGAAGGGGCACATCACACCCAAAAGACGCGATGTTTCACATTGGTGACCCTTGGAGTCCCTATAAGATCACTAGGGCACACAACCAAAGGAGGAAAGAAGTTTTGGTGAGCAAGAACATGAGGGGAAGTCTGAGGCAAGGTAGAACTAAGACATAACTACCAAGATGGAAGACAAGTAGCCAAGGGTGGGATGCACTTGGGGATTTTGGGGAAGTCTAGAAATGTAGGTCTATTGGAGGCATGTGTGAGGAAAAAACAAAATTAGTGTTAACTTGGTGAAGTTTGTGGAAATGAAGGGACAACAAGTATGCGGTTGAGTGCATGTTTGAGGTGCACCACAGAAGGTTGCAATGATAGTTGCGATTGAAAGTCTTCAGTGATGAATCTATGTATGAGTGTCTTGGTGAGGTGAGGTGAGTCATGTGATTCTGACCAAGTTGTAAACCGAGCCAATACTATTCATATTGTAACCTTTTCACAATAACAAAGACTTAGTTGGGTGTTAGGCATAATTTGTGCCACCTACACTATTTATGTGTATGTATTTTGTTTGTTCTGCAATTGTTCTCTTGGTTTCTCATGTTCTTGGATGTATGCTTAAATGACTAAGTGTTAAATTTACTAACAAGATTGTCTAAATATACAAGAGTTGCAATAGAGTAGGAGTGTGACTCATCTGCAGCTTAGAACGAAGTATGGGTATGCTCTAGGTGAAGAGGAGTATTCTAGATGAAGTATTCTTGGCGTTTCCAAGAAACCAAGTAAGAATTTTCATGTTGTCGCATGCCCTCAGAAGGTGAACGATCACAATATTTGAACATGCGTCCTTTGGGATCATGACAACTAATATTGGAGAAGATTTGGCTCGTCACCTCTACTGCAATCATAACAATTGTGGTGGGGCGCACTTGTTGCGAAGATATTTTAATGGGAATATTATCAAACTTGGTGAATAGTTCGGTTGAATGAATTGATTCATCATAGAATATTTTCATCAGACTCACAATAAGATCTCGATTTACAAGTGTGATGGAAGGTTGACCTGGGTGCACCCTTTGTACAATGAAGGAGCATAGTTCGTGGTGGAGAGAAGTACTTGAACATGGTGGATGATCGATGGAATCATTTCATATTTGGGATAGTGTGAAAGAGTTGCACAGAACACTTGAGAAGGCTAAGTGATGTGGATCGGACAACGAAATGGAAAATGCAAGTGATGAAGCTTGGAAGGTCAAGATAGATAGTGTATCTCAACTATTCGAGAAACTCAAAGAGGGTTTGGAGAGGATGGAAAAATTCGATGCACAGATAGAGTCCAAAATCAACAGATTGAAGGCATTGATGAGGGATACTAAGACTTTGATTCCAGTTGCATTGGTATCACTTAGGGAGGAGGGAATCCAAAATGAAGGTAGCACAACAATAAATAATCATCCTAGACCACTCGTGAGGAAAGGGAAGTTTATTGAGTGTTACCTCTGTTCACGAAACCACTTTATGAGGTATTATCCAATGCAAGGAAGATTAGATTTGTTGGTTGAGAAAGAGGAGGCTCTACTCACATCAACAATGGAAGAGCCTGGACCCTTGTAAAAAATAGTTCTAGTGTAGAAGTCGATGGAAGATATTAACGAAGTCATGGAAACATTGGTGGAATGCATGTAGGAGTTCAAGACAAAAGCTCAAGGACAATTTTCAATAAGTGAAGAAGTTGAAGAAGGAATCTACTTCATGAACAAAATAATAAGTGAGTTGGGGATGGAAGCCTTAGTTGACACTGGGGAAACCCACAATTTTGTGAGTGAACGAGCCACAAACTTGAGAATTGCACTGGAACGTGTAAAGTGTTGAAGTCAGCAGTGATGTCAGTGACAAGGATCGTTCATTCAACACCATTGAGAGTGGGGTAGTGGATTGGAAACATGGATCTATTGGTAGCTCCATTGGAATATCATGTGATGATATTGGGTCTAGAATTCCCTAGACTAGCCAAAGCATCTCCACTCATTCATGAAATTCACTTAGTATTCTTGGACGAGGTATGAACACCAACCACACCCTTGATGATAAAGAGGAAACTCGGGAGAACGCCTAGGATTTCTGTGATCAGGTTGGTAGAAGGAGTCGGTGGAAGCATGGACAAGCCTTGCAATGTGAAACAATAACAATAATATATCCACATTGGCCCATATCTGAGTAGTCTGGGGAAAGAATAACAATAAATGACGATGACAAAGACTTCAATGAAGATAGCCATGGGGAGGTTGGTTGATTGAGGAAGACACAGAACCATGTATGTGAGTGTAAGAGACAATTGGACTCTTCACTTTCCATGGAGTAGGGGGAACATCACCAAGTGAATATTTATAAACAATAGGTTAGGGACATCGTGGAGGATCGAGCAACAAACCTACCCACTGCAAAAACTCCAAGAGTTGATCCAAGATAGTGTGTGGAGGCACTTAATCAACTAGATTTGGAGACATATGTGGAAGAGGTATGAGTTGAAGGCCAGCACCTCACAACAATAATGAACTTTTGTAGGAAGGCCATGGGGATATACGACTTCCAACTTACTATAGAAAAAAATAAGGAGTTGGGATTCCCACCGAAGGAAGTTCGATTGGTATTGTGATACTTGCACATGGAGCACAAGTTAGACACAATGTATGTCAATAGACTTAGTGGTAGCTATTGGGTACATTCGACCTACTAAATGAATAATACCGAGATGTGTTGCTGGGAGCAAGTAGCATGAATTATGATGCCTAATGGAAGTGTCATGGAAAGACTCAAATAGGGAAGTTCTGAAACAATGGATGGGTTATGGAGGTGACTTGCCATACTAGGACAAGGGGAAGGACCTTGTACAAAATCAAAGAGATTCAACTAAGTGATATGAATAGGTTGAGATTGTAGTGGGCGACTCAAAAAGAATAAGAAGAGTTGGACAGGATGACGATGAGGCAAACATAAAAGGGTTTGTTGGATGTGGGGACGTCCATTTTCCAACAACGAACATGAGAATTATACTAATATCCCCACCAGTTCAAAACTTGATAGGATCCAATGTACATGGCATACAAACGACAAAGTCAAAGTATCAAAGCCATCATGTTTCAAGAGTATCCAACACTTGGGCACACTTTGAAGAAATTCTTGAGGAGAGTTTTCCTTGACGACGGTAATTGAGGACACAATAGTCGTTGAGTGGTAACAAGATCCAAATATGGGGTAGAGATGCCATAGAGATCAACAAATGTTGTCGGGGATGGAAAAAATTGGAGTGGGGGAGATGTAAGGTCTCCCATGACACCCACCGAGAGTGCACACTCTTTGGGCAGACTTGGGGATGAGTTAACCAAGAGAACACAAAGGGCATGCGATCGGTTGGGAAAACGAAGATGTGTGGGTGTGAGAAGGAACACCTTGGGCACACAATGGTGACGTGCAACACCAAGGGTGAAAACACCTTACTTTCCTTAGAATGATCCATGGAGACTTGAGTTGTGTTTGGGTAAGGGTGGGGAAACTTGGGAGCATACCCAAGGAGTGGAATTGTCTGCCCTTGGCAACATGGGCACACCAGAGAGGTAGAATGACCCCATAGACACACCCAGGAGGAGTCACAATGATCGACACAAGATACCACACAAATCAAGGGGCATGTACCTAAGGATGGGGTGCGTCAGTCCAAGAGACACGATGGTTGATGGGCGCACATGCTAGTTTGGGTGCATCAGGTCCATGGAAGGCTACGACGAGTCGTTTGAGTGTGATGGTTCACATGACATATCCAAAGGATGTGACGTTTTGCATTGATGACCCTTGGAGTCCTTATAAGAGCACAAGGATGCACAACCAAAGGAGGAAATAAGTTTTGGAGAGAAAGAACAAGAGGGAAAGTTTGAGGCAAAGTTCTGAGGCAAGGAAGAACTGAGGCAAAACTGCCAATGTGGAAGACAAGTAGACATGGGTGGGACACACTAGGATATTTTGGGGAAGTATGGAAACACAAGTCAGTTGGAGGCATGTGTGAGGAAAAAGTGAAATATGTGTTTAATTGGTGAAGTCTGTGGCAAAGAAGGCACAAAAATTCTGCAGTTGAGTGCACATATGAGGTGTGCCGCAAAAGGTTGCAAATATGGTTGTGACAAAGAGTCTTTGGGTGACGAATCTGTGTATGAGTGTCTTGGTGAGGTGAGCTGAGTTATGTGACTCTGCCCAAGTTGTAAACCAAGACGATAGTGCTCATATTGTAACTGTTTTGCAATAACAAAGGCTTAGCCAGGTGTTAGGGACAGTTTGTGCCACCCACACTATTTCTGTGTATGTCTTTCATTTGTTCCATAATTGTTCTCTTGGTTTATCATGTTCTTGGATGTATGCTTAAATCACTAAGTGTTAAACTGTTAACAAGATTGTCTAAGTATACAAGAGTTTCACTGGAGTAGGAGTGTGACTCGCCCATAGCCTAGAATGGAGTATGGGTATGATCTAGGTGAATATGTGTATTCTGGACGAAGTATTCTTGGTGTTTCCAAGCAACCAAGTAAGAATTGACACAATGTCGCACACCCTCAGGAGGTGAACGATCACAAGATCTAAACAGGTGCTTTGTGGGGTAGTGAAACTTATCATGGTACTTGTATTTATGTGACCTAAACCTAACTACCTCTAACAGATTTAAGGAGGGTGATAACTTCCACTCGAGGGATAATATTTTGGGGAAATTGGGCCTATGTGGGATTGGAACCTTTGTGTGGGAATTTGGGATATTTTGCATCAATTTTGGGAATTGTTATTGTTATGACCTATTGTGTCAGCTTCCCAATTGTAGAAGGCATGGTTTGCACCAGGAAGTGGACTTCTCAGGGTGATTAGATATAAGGTAGTTGTATGCTTTATTTGTTTTCAATGTACTTAACGTTATAAACTATATTTGGTAAATTGTTCTTTATATGTTATTTGTAGATAGGTTGGTGTTGATTAAAAGAATAGTTAAGTGTGTAATTTCATCATAACAGTGCAAGGAGAACAATCTACCCTACACCATTACAAATGGTATTAGAGCCCACGTTTAAAAATTGTGAACCTTTAGGTTGTTTTTCAAAAAATGGATCTCTTAGGGGTCGGTGCTTGTGTGTGAAAAGGGGTACTTGTGTTGGATTGTTGGGAATTGTGATGTGTGAAGTTATACCTCAAGAATAGTGACCCTAGGGAAACTTTGATTTAGGGAGAGGGATTTGCCATTGCCATTGATTGGTAGATAGAGCTTGGATACATGGGAGCTTGTGGGAGGTGTTCATCCTTGTCCTGGTTGTTGTGGGAACATAATAGGCCTATTATATATATATATATATGTGTATCATAGTCGTGGGAGGGTGTTTTTCTTAGTCACATGGGCTCCCTGTAGAAAATTTGTGTTGACTTTTGCATTAGTGGCTTCACTCTACAATAGGAGGTTTGTGGTTTTCTCAAATTTTGGTTGACATTGGCCTAGTTTATGTTTAGGGATGTGAGGAACCTTATAGTTTTAGTCATGAGCTCGAGATCCCAATGAAAGAGCATTGCCAACATACTAGGCATACGTTGGTTGGAAACAAAAGCACTTGTGAGTGCATATTTCCAACAACTAGCTATGCTCCAAATGTAGAGGCCTAGTTTGCACAAAGAAGTGGACTTCTTATTGTTATTGAATACAATTAAGTTCTATGATTTACTCGTTTCCATT
>SNQJ01S0169435.1:28404-46879 GCA_010110895.2 Picea sitchensis | reverse complement strand
ACTCAGTTCCTAAATGACTAAGTACTCTACGAAAAGAGGCTTTAGCTAACCTCCTTCGATAAACCTTCTCAGGTTCAGGAATGAAGTTAAGAATGCCTTCTGAATTCCTCCTTGTAGAATACCTAGTTAAATTGGAATTAAATAGAGTCGCCAAATGGTTGAGTCTATTTCTGATAAACTATAAGCATCAAAAACCAAGTAAAAACAAGGAAAAAGAAGTCGTGTTCCGGGAATAGAAAGATTTATCCCCGGCAACGGCGCCAAAAATGTTGCCGCCTTATACACACCTGGGAGACGTGGAAGAAATCTTCAATCCACTCGGTGTGTCTTTGGGGGCAAGTGAGAGTTAAGGTGTTGTCACCTAATCCTCAACTCCTCCGTCTAGGCCAACTCCTAGCGAAGCCAAGGGGGTAGTCCCTAACAAATATACTATGGCTTGATCTAAGCTAAGTACAAAAATATAGATCTAGGAGTTTATTACTTTTATTCAACGATCAACCATGAATTGAAATACACATAAACAAATCATTCATCCACGATATAACATCAAGCATATACTTGCATAAAAAAAAAGATACTCAGGTACGTTTGTTATATGCATGTGAAATTAAAATTCGCTTTAGAGATGATATCCAATATATAAAAGGAAGCCCGTGGCTTTGCTGAATGCGAAAATTGAGACCAGTGCCTTAAAGTGAATAATGGGCAATGTAGTTTGTGTATTTTATTAAGATAAATTGATGTTGAATTAGTGAAATGGTTTGGGCCTCCTTGGAGGTTAGCTCTTTGTTTGGAAACTTACGGAGAGCTTTACCGAAACCCAATGGTCTCACCAGTAAAACTCACTCAAAGGGCTAGATGTCCAAAACGGGTGGGAAGCCAGGTCCCGAGAGGGCCCGCCTTATTTCGCAGGTCACTTCAAGGCGTTTCCCGCGCATTAAGTTAACTACTTTAGAGATTGTCCTAATTAAACTATCAACCACTGACTAGCACAACGTGTATGAAACTTACTTCCAGCAGATCGAGACTAGCTCGCAACTGGAAGAGTCAGGAACCGCACTGAAAGATGAGGGGAATTTGTTTATTTTAAACTGGAAATAAAATACTGAAATGAAATGTGAGACTAATTACTAATTCACACTGACCATGCCTCTTTCGAAGAGCTGAGGGGATGGTTTATTTGCCAAATTGAAAATTGCAGTAAGTAAAACTAATCTAGCAATTAGTGTTCTACTTTGCAAAAAGAAATCTAATCTAAGTGTTGTGGTTAAGCTAGATTAATTGATTCCTTTCGTTTGTATGAGAGAAACAAATGCAAGAAATCACAAGAAATAACACACCACCAACCTCCCTAAAGGAGGAGACAAAACTGGGCACTATGAGGCCCGCTTTTATTATATGCTATTACAACTGAGAAACTAAGTTCTCTTTTTCTCTTTTTAGGACTTTGGATCCTTAGGATATGGATCAAAATTGAAGAAAATGATTACAAAGGATTCTTTGAAGGTCTTGATTTTCAAGGGTTCCAACTTAGGCTAGGTTTCCTTCTCTTTAGCTTTGATTTTGCCAAAGGTTCCCTTTGTTTTATGATGGGCTTGCTAAAAACTAGCGAAGAGAAAGATTAGAAAATGATGACAAACTCTTTAAGCAACTAACATGAAAGGCAAATACTTAGCAAAAAATTTTCTGAAAAAAATTTCTTATGAAAAATGCAATTTTTCAAGGACTTTTTGAAGCTTTAAATGAAACTAAGCTAGG
Organism: Picea sitchensis; assembly: GCA_010110895.2. Lineage (NCBI taxonomy): Eukaryota > Viridiplantae > Streptophyta > Pinopsida > Pinales > Pinaceae > Picea > Picea sitchensis. The sequence goes on along the minus strand of SNQJ01S0169435.1, from coordinate 45,121 downwards.
CTCTTTTAGAGTTTTCTGTTTGCTGTCCTAAAACAGAAAGCTAAAACTCTTAAATAGCTAGATCTACAAATGCAAACTTAGAGCAACTTTCTACCTTAAAATTTTTGAATAAATTTATGGAAAATTGCCACAAAACTACTTAGATCTATCCTTTGAATAAGAAAGAATTTAAACTGGATCTAAGACTCATGCATGCAACATTAGATAATAAGATTTGAACTTTTGAAATCAATCTTTAGATGRCATGCAAGAAAGTAACCAAATATTTTTAGACTTTTTAGAAATTAAGGAGAGAGGAGGAGAAAGTAAGCTTGTGYTTGGAATGTCTTTGGGCTATGGGGTCCTTCTTTGGTGAAATGTGRAGGGATCTCCTTCAAATGTCTTGAAAGAATAGAAKCATCAACCTAGATCCTCCTAATCTCCWAGTAGAGCATCAATCACTTCRAATCCTTGCAAAATARAGGGTTAGAAAAAAGAGGTGCAACCTACAAGAGAGACTTCAATACAAAGTTAGTTAAACAAAAYGAAAGATGCATTGAAAATCTCGCTAATAGATAAGCAAAAWGATTACTAATCAAGCAAGTTTACCATTCCTTTCCAAGTAAGCAATAGTACTTCTACAAGGCCAATTTAAACAASCATATAACAACAAAAACAATGAAACAACATCACYTCATGATTACAAGCATCCACACAYTTAGCCAATCCACCAATTTGACCTCCAAAGTCTTGCTTTTTATTCCAATATGAGAAAGAGTATTACAAATAGCAATATCACAACAAGCGATTCTTCCCAAGCTCCAAACTAACTCACAATGGGAGAGAATGCCTTGCTTTATACACATTTGGGTGGAGATCCCAAGAGGGATGCGCATGCCAAGTGTGAGGGGTGTGTATCTTAGATGAGGGCAAGTGGAGGAGGAGGAAGGGCGAATTGTAACCTTCTCCCTATGCCAAATGCTTATCATATTGCCACATTGCAGCCACTTGGGTGAGTCAAAGATTTGGGAGTTGATCTCCCTTGGAGAGTGCGCCACCTCAAGGGAGAGGTGCGCACCTCCTTTTGAGCACATGCTCATAAACCATTACACATGCCATAAACCATGTCTTTGACCCATCACACATTATCATATGATTGTCACCTTGACCTTTGGGCTTTTATTTTGCCTCCAACATGTCTAAACATGTTCCCCAAAATTAGCACTTACAGATTTTTATGATTTTATTTGACCTTTTTCGGGTTTTGTGAGCAAAAATGACTTTTAAGTGATTAAAATCACTATTTTTGCTCAACTAAGTGGGTACTTAGGTAATATGGGTTCTCTAGGTCCAAAAATGAGCATTCCCATGGCCTATTAAGTCCCGTAGTACCACTTTTTTAATACATCTTTATTTTTTAATTAAAAATTGCTGAATTCTGACAACTTTTTAATTAACTGAAAAAATAAAAAAATTCTAAGGGGGACTTAGTACATTTCCATAAGACTCTAGGAGAATGTTTAGCATGGTAATATACATTAGACACTAGGCTTAGATCGATGCTCAAGCCTAACCATGGGCATATACTTTAGCTCTGGAGGAATTGAGTGAAGAAACTCATAAATTATAAATTTCCTGAAAACGGCAAAATATAATTAGTAAGTAAAAAAAACACTCCAGAGTATAACTCACGCTTAGGACTTAAGGTGGCTAAGACCTTTTACAAGTTCATCATGCAACATCTCTTATTGCAATTTTTTATGGAAATGTAAAAGTAAAAGGGTGGTCTTTACGACCGGCTGAACTTCTGAACTCTGAATTTTGAACCAATGTTCAAACTTTGGCGGCTTGCTGGAAGTCCATCCTAGTGCAACTTTGATGGATAACAAACACCATGCCCTTTATGTACCTCGATGTTGGTGGCATTGATTGTTGAACTCTTCTGTCACGACTCCAATAAAAATGTACCCTTCACTCAAGTATAGACTCTTCTAATGATCTCTTCTCTTTGTCATGGTGTCAAGTGACTTAGTGGTGTATGTGCACACCAATCTTTGTCTTATTTGCAAGCACTGGGTAGAGATAAGAGTGGTTGGAGGGAAAGACAAAGATGTGGGATGTGTTTCCTGATGATATGGGTTTGGACAACGGTGTTGAGTTGGTAATGTCATCATTTATGTTAGTAACTTAGTAACTTAGTAGTTACTAAGTTAGTACTAGTTGTATGATTGAATTTGTATCATCATCATGTAAATGTTTACAATTTAATTATTTCATTTTTGCATGTGTAATTCATAATTTAAATTTTGATATATATATATATATATATATATATATATATATATAACGTGTCCTCCATGTCCAGTTTCTGGGGGTCGCCGTGCCCATGTCGGATACTCATATTTCTCTATCCTCCGTGTCCCTTGTCGCCGTGTCAGGTGACTTAGGTTGTGACACTTTTGTGGATTGGGTTGGGCTTTGCCCAAGCTACATATTGTGCGATAACATGCTCACTTGGTGCTATTACAAAATTAGCACAAATATGTATGTATTATATAAAATATGTTGGATAATGATGAATGGTGTACAAAAAACACTTGACGTTATATATATACACATTGACGACCACTAGTGAAAAGGTATAATAAAGCGACATAACCCTTATTGGTTATTATTATTATATTACACTATTATTTATTCTATGTTTTATATTCATAACATTGCCTCCTCATTTGAAAACGTTTTTCCTCAACATAGGTAAGGATGGATGTTGTCGTCTAATCTCTTTGTTCTCCCATGAGGTGTCTTTCTCAACTAAGTTCTTCCATTTCATGAGGTACTTGGTTACTGTTGTAGATCAAATTCTTTTATCTCGGGTGGCTAGGATACCTTTTGGTTCTAGAATGAGATTTTCTTCTGCATCTAGGATGGGGTGTTGAGTTTGTAACTTTGTACCTTGTGGTCTTATCCTATCATCTTCTTAAGATAGGAAACATGGAAGACATTAGGGCATGTTGTATCTCCGACTTATATGCTACTTGATCAATCCTTTTGATAATTTGATATGGAACATAAAACTTGGGGGACAACTTATTCTTTGCTTGTTTTAGGATAGTTGTTTGTATGGTTGTGTCTCACAAATACCCAATCAATTTCTTTGATCTCTGTTACGACCCAAATTGTACTTAATGATAAAATCCCTAATCCACGAGGTGCAACTCAAGGGGAAACTATTAGGAAGGTAACCACTGTCACCTCAACAACCTATCCCCTTCACTTTAGGCCGACTCTCCTATGGCTCAAGGGAGGTATCCCTAGTAGGATTACTAAAGCTAAGCAATGAGGCACAAGGTGAAGTGAGAATAGCTTTAGTAATCCTACTAGAGATGCCCCCCTTGAGCCAGAGGAGAGTCGGCCTTAAGTGAAGAGGATAGGTTGCTGAGATGATAGTGGTGATCATCCTAATAGTCGCTTGTTGAATTTTACCTTGTGGATTAAGGCTTTTATCATTACATACAATTTGGGTGGTAACATTATGGCTCTGTTGATGGGAATAAAGTCCATTTCCTGAAAAATTTGAAGAATAGCTCCTTCTCACATGGCGAATCCATGAAGGGACAAAGCCCTTGTTCCTTATGGACTTTGAAGACATTGTTGGGTGTAGAGCTGAGGACATCCATCAATTTTAAAGGCTCTTTGAAGAAAGCTCATCTTAGTGACTCCACCTTGGGTATTGGTATGAGGTACGATCATTGTTCATTGCATACTTTATTTTTAGCTTGTTGCTATTCAAACTCTCACTAAGTGAAAAGTACTAACCATAATTGTGCAAGCCTAAATGCAACTTAGACTAACCACTATTGTCACGTAAGTGGTCTAACCTTTCTCTCTTCAGATTAAGAGGTTCCTAGCCTAGGGAGGCTTCCTTATGAACTAATCAAATCCAAGTTATCGTTTAGAGTTAAGGCAATGAAAGGGGCCTTCCGAGAACCAGTCTGGTTGATTAGGTCCAAGGACTGGCTAGCGAAGGTTCAAGGAACAATTACAGTATCCTACATGCAACAATCACCCAAGGTGTAAGTGCCCTTATTATTGGTGGGAACCCTCCAAGGGAGCCGAGGCAGTGATTATTCGTCTATCCCAAGTACCGCAAGTATTTCCCCCTTACAGTTACTTGTGTGATGTCCTAAAATTGCTACATTTACCACCTCATTATCAACAGATGGGGGGAACAGTTGAAGGTTGAACCACACGCAAGGGCATGGAAACTAACCCCAAAATTCCGAGAAGTGATTCCACTCAGGGTGGCTTGCACAAACGAAATCCCTGTATGGGTAGTAGTCCAGGTAGTACTACAAAGTTAAAACACTCGAATAGGCGGAGAGGGGATATCTTCCCCACCTTCTCTAAGTGTGACCTCGTGATTGATGCATGTGTTAGATGTTCTTCCCCAGGGTTTGCCTTGCGACTAGTGGATTTTTTAGATGTTGCAGTGGAAGTTTTGGATTTAATGAGTTGGATTATTGCTAATAAATTTGTGAAGTGTTGATGCTCTGAAAGAAAATGTTGCAAATTTGCTTAAGTGTAAGTTCTGATCCAAATGAAAATGCTTGCAGATTTATACATTAATTGGAGAATGCAAAGTGAAATGAGCAATCATAATGTCATTCATACCAATTAACCATGTTCATAAAATAATTGCTTGATGCTTATGTGATTGAGAATGCCTCAAAGATGATAGAAAATATGAATGTACCATATACAATGTTCAAACAAACTTAGCAGAGAACTGTCTTGATCCCAAAGATTGTTGCCAGGCGCGATGGGAGAGCATACACCAGTTCTCAAAGCCTATATTGTTAAAGCATAAAATATTAAGTCATTAAGCATGTACCCTTTAAGTATCTAGCATTTATCATAACAACACAAAATAGAAAAAAACAAAAATCAGATCTTTGCTAAACCATGTTTCCGTCCTTAAAATGGTAGATTGACCATTCAACACCATTCATAACAAAATTTAATTGAGTTTAGAATGTTGGTATGTTAAAGGTGTTGATGTTTGTAGCATTGGAGAGGTACTTCTGCACAGGTCTAAGTGTCTAGACGTGTGGAATTCGTCCAAAGCCTTCTACCTTAGCAATTTACTTTAATTAAAGGAATCATTAAAGTAAAGGGTTTTTTTATAATTAAATTGAGTTTAATTTAATGAAATGCTAAAGTTATCAAGTGAGGTGAGCTCTAATCTCAATCATCAATCACTTTGGAGATTAGGGTGATGTTTGATTCAACCATAACTCAAGATTATAAAAGCAAGGCTAGGTGAAGGTGAAAGACATCCACATGAAGAGCAAAGGACTTTTGCTCAAGTGATTGAGTGACGAAGGACTGTGACTCAAGGGGATCAAAGTACATGAACAAAGGAGGACTTTTTCTCAAGTGCTTGAGTCATGAAGGACTGTGATTCAAGGGGATCTCAACAAAGGTGAAGAAGGACTTTCATTATTCATCTAGAGATGAAGTCCAAAGGAGAAAAGTGGAAAGGTGCAACAAGAGGAGAAAACCCAACAATCAGAAATCAGAGGATAGATTTCTGGGTAGTACTAGCAGGCAGATCTAGTAGATTTGACGTACCAATGGACAAATCTAGTAGATCCTTGGTGTCAAGTTTCAACAAACAAATCTAGTGCAGATTTGAGGTACCGACGGGCAAATCTAGCAAATTTGAGGTACCAACAGACATATCTAGCATATTTGAGGTACTAACGGGTAGATCTAACAAATTTGAGGTACTAGCAAGCAGATTTAGTAGATCTGAGGTACCAACGGATATATTTAGCAGATTTGAGGTACCAACGGATAGATCTAGTGCAGATATGAGGTACCAATAGGCAGATCTAGCAGATCTGAGGTATTGGCAGGTAGATCTAGCAGATCTGAGGTACCGACAGGTAGATCTAGCAGATTGTAGGTGCTACTGGACAAATCTAGTGCAGATCTAAGGTAGTAGCATGCATATCTTGCAGATTTGAGTTTGAATAGGCAGATCTAGTGCAAATCTAAGTGTCTAGCAGGTAGATTTGGGCAAATTAGTAGAGGGTTTCTTCAGGGCTAGAGTTGTTAGGTTTGTTGTATTTGTATTTTTTCTCAGTGGCCATTTTCCCAGTAAGGGAGCCCTTGTAAGATTGGAGCCATTATTTAATGAAAAGCTGATTTGAAGGGCAAAATTTTTGTGTGCATGTGTGAAGTTTGGTTTCCTATTTTGCTTCCGCTGTTTTATTTCCAACATGTATATTTTATTTTGTGTGCTGTAATTTATTGATGAACAAGGAAATACACAAGGTAGTAAGTATCTAGGTGCTAGGAATTGGGATTTTAACATGGTATTAGAGAATGATCGGTTCAACATGGTATCAAAGCTTGCACTTTGAGAGGGAGACCGATTTCAGATACACAACAATTTATGACAATAGAGCTATTAGATTTGATTTGCAGCAGTGGGTGTTTAAATGATCAAACATATATCCACAACAATTTGCAGCAAATCTGTTAGATCTGCAAGGAGATCTTTGCAGATTTATAAAACAATAGTGAGAGACCTTGAGTGCTTGAGACACGAAGGACTGTGACTCAAGAGGATTTCAACAAGGGATGAAGGACTTTTATCTAGAGATGAGCTCAAGGGTTGACATCTATTTGGAGTCGGTGACTCATAGAGAGAGCAAAGGACTTTTGCTCAAGGAGATCTTAGTAAGGGTGAAGAAGGACTTTCACCTAGAGATCAACATAGTCCAAAGGAGAAGAGAAGCTAGTGGGCATATTTGAGTAGCAGATTTGAGCCACAAGCAATACTGTATGCATGGAGCAGATAACGTACATACGTGCAGGACTAGTGTTCCAGGGCGCATACATACACGCCGGACAGGTGGTCTAGGGCAGGTACATACACGCTGTACATGGCTGTACAACAGGGGCAGAGGTGTTAGGTTGCTAGTGTTGGTTGTATTTTTCTTTTCTTAGTGGGAATAAAATATGACATATGCTCAGGAGCATGTTGAGGCTCCTAGGAGCACAGTCATGGAGAACAGACCTTCGAAGAAGTTTCCAAGCTTCGTGGCGCTAATGATTTCGAGTCTTCCAGTGTTCAAGAAGCAACAAACTAGCAGGTTTGGAGGGATGCCATGGGGTAGGATGATGTGCGAGACATTGTGCCAGGATCGGAGGGACAACCAGTTCCAGGTGGCTCTTCCATAAATACTTTCCTTACTAAGAGGGAGTGTTGATGTTTGTAGCATCAGACATATTCTTCTTCACAGGTCTAAGTGTCTAGACGTGTGGAAGTTATCCAAAGTTTTCTACCTTAGTAATTTACTTTAATTAAAGGAATTATTAAAGCAAAGTGCTTTTTATAATTAAAATGAGCTTAATTTAATAAAATGCTAAAGTTATTAGCTTTAGTGAATTAAATGAATTTTAGCCATTGATCTCAAGTGAGGTGAGATCTAATCTCAATTGTCAATCACTTTGGAGATTAGGGTTATGTTTGATTTGGTCATAACTCAAGATTATAAAAGCAAGGCTAGGTGAAGGAGAAAAACATCCACATGAAAAACAAAGGACTTTTGCTCAAGTGATTGAGTCATGAAGGACTGTGACTCAAGGGGATCAAAGGACGTGAGCCTACTTTTGCTCAAGTGCTTGAGTCACGAAGGACTGTGATTTAAGGGGATCTCAACAAAGGTGAAGAATGACTTTCATCTAGAAATCAAGTCCAAAGGAGGAAAGCGCAAAGGTGCAACAAGAGGAGAAAGCCCAACAACTAGAAATCAAATGACAGATTTCTGGGTAGTACAAACAGACAGATCTAGTATATTTGAGGTACCAATGGACAAATCTAACAGATCCGAGGTACCAACAAACAGATCTAGTGTAGATCTAAGGTACCAACGAGCAGATCTGAGGTACGAACGGACATATCTAGCAGATCTGAGGTACCAATGGATAGATCTTGCAGATTTGAGGTACCAGCGGGCAGATCTAGCAGATTTGAGGTACCAGCCAACAGATCTAGCATATCTAAGGTACCAACGGATAGATCCGACTGATTTGAAGTACCAGTGGATAGATCTAGTGCAGATCCGAGGTACCAGCGGGCAGATCCAACAAATCTTTGGTACCGATAGGTAGATCTAACAAATCTGAGGTACCAATGGACAATTCTAGTGCAGATTTGAGGTATCAACAGGCAGATCTTACAGATCTGAGTTCCAACATGCATATCTATTGCAGATTTGAGTGTCTATCAGACATATTTGAGTAGATCAGCAGGGGGTTTCTTTAGGGCCAGAGTTGCCAGGTTCGCTGTTTTTTCTCAGTTGGCCATTTTCCCAGTAAGGGAGGCCTTGTAAGCTTGGAGTCATTATTTAATGAAAAACTGATTTGAAGGGTAGAATTTCTGTGTGCATGTGTGAAGTTTGGTTTCCAATTTTGCTTCCACTATTTTATTTCCAGCTAGTATATTTTATTCAGTGTGCTGTAATTTATTGATCAGGAAGGAAATACACAAGGTAGTAAAGTATCTAGGTGCTGGGAATTGAGATTTTAACATGGTATCAGAGTGTGATCAGTTCAACAAAAGGTTCAGTGCATTCACAAGTTTTGGTCCCTTTAAAAAAAGGATTTATTGCATAAAATAACCATGGATTTGAGTGTGTGTTGAATTTGTTTATTGTGCCAAGTTAACCATGTAAATGTTTGCTTACTAATCTGCTAACATAACCGGAAAATTCAAAAGAGATTGCAAGTAGTGAGCTGCTGAAAAGTGAGTTAGTGTGTGCAGAGTTTAAAGTGAAAAATTTCCAAGAAATTTCTGCACAAATTTCTGAGTTGTTTGCTGTCAAAAAATTTAAATCAGAGCAGAAAATGAAAATAGATTTAAGATAGCTTGCTGTTATAAAAAATCGGGTTTTGTTAGCAGGTCTAAAAACTACAAATTTTGATCCCTTTCTTCATAAATAAGATGGTCTAAACATCAGAGTTAGTTTGCAGAAATATGAAAACAAAAAAATGACAAAAGTGTTAGATCTATTCCAAAATTTAACTTGAAGTTATGTGCAGTTCTTAACTTCCTTTTTGCAAAACAAAGAAAATTAGGACAGCAAGAGTTAGAGTGTTGGTGAGGCAAATAAGAATGAATCTTAGTAAAAATAAAATGAAATTGCCTCAACCCTGTAGATAAATATTTCAGATTTGCATGAACCTTTGTATTTGAATTTATCTTTTTCTCTGTTCACAAGAGATGGATCAACAATTAGAGTGGGGGAAATGAGAAGCAAGTCCTATCAAAATATGGGAAAATAGCCAATTATTTGCATCAGAAAGGGGTGAATAGCCAGATGAAATTGTCTGTGAAATGTAGGGCCAAACCCCCCCTAAAAACCTGATAAAGCAAATATCAGACCTGCATAAAACTTGATCAGATTGTTAGAAATAACACAAATTTGAAGGGAAAATTTAAATTTAGTGGCTGAAAATAAAATTGATCAGTGCCTAATTATTGTAAGGCTATGCGGTTTAAAACTAGCAACCAAAGAGGGTTTTTTCTTAAAAAAATGAAGGATCTAATGCAAGGAGGGGTGGACTCACACAGGAGCTCCACAACCTACAAAATCTGAGAGAAGTATGCTACTTAAAGAAAGAATGTTATTTGCTTCATTAGAATAATTTAAATGACAACATGTAATCTCTACTTTAAATGACAACATATAAAGTAAAATATACCTCTCCAAGTGGCTAACAACCACTTGGGATTTCAAGCTTGAAGACTCTCCGAAGTCTGTAAAAAGATCCCTCCTATCTGTTCCAAGAAAACTTAATTCCCACACTTAAAAGACTATACTAACATCAAACCCTCATAGATACTCAAAAATATGAGCAAAGAGTTCTATTCCAATGAACTCCAACCAAATACAATTAAGGTAGGCCCCCCTTATATAGATGAGGCACCCCACCAAAACCATGGGTGAGAAACCATGTGCTTTCTCAAAACCATGGGTAAAAACAATGAGATTCCACAAAACAAGGGGTCAAAACCATGGTCAAAATCAATGAGCTATCACAAAACAGGGGGTCAAAACCATGAGCTTCCTCAAAACCATGGGAAAAAATAACCCAACGAGGGGGCCCTCACAAAACCATGTGTAAAAATCATGAGTTGCTCCTAAAACAACCCCTCACAAGTGGAAAAGGCATACCACAAGAGTTGTGCGCCACTAGAAATCAGCATGAGTGGAAAATGGGTCTCACAAAGGGGTTCTAGAGAGCGAATTCACCCCACAAGCTTGCATGAGTGGAAAATGTGTCCCACAAAGGGAGTGCATCCCACTAGAAGTTGTCATGGGTGGAATGAGAATTATACTTCTGGTTTCCTAGTTTGAAGGTGAACAACTTCTGAAGCAACAGGTAATCTAATAGTGGACCCTCTTCAATGGCTAGGTTAGCTACTAGATCTAATGCTTGGTTCACTTGTCACTTGAAATGAACTTCTTGAAAGTTCAGACTCAAGAGCATCAAATGATTTCCTAGGCTGGCTTGTCGTTACCATCTCAGGCTTGTACATGCATGCATCTTTAAATAACATCTATAAACATATCTAATGATTAAAATGATCTCTGCTTTTACATTTTAAAAACTAGATAATTTTGTTTTTGAACACAAATTTAAGCTGAACTATGCTGAGAATGACAGGTAGTTGCATCTGGAGTAGATGAGCGTACTCTCAAGCGTGATGGAGTTTGTGCAGCTTCGTTACCCACCACAATGGTAATGTTCTCCTTTGGACTGTTGTTTTTTGGAAATTGAATATTTACATTGAAGTTTAAAAGATAATTCCTTTTACCTTATGGCAAATGGTTCATGTATGAAGCTTTGACTTCATCCTGTTTTAACTTTGAACCGTTAAAGATCGAACCCAAACTATTCTGACATAAATAATCATATGCCTGCAGCCAGCCTAAAATTTGTAAAATTATCTCTGTTGAGCTTAATACATCTCCATGTGCAGAACAATAAACAGTGGGTTGGCCAAAAACGATTCCTAGTTCAATACCAGAAGAAGTTGAATCTGATGGCATTGATCGATATTCATGAGCTATGACCCCAGTTTTGCATGTGACTATAATCTCAAAGAATATATATGTATATATATTTTCCTTTATATATATTTGAAATGTTGCATATATTACTTCATAGAACAAATAAGTATGGGGAAATGTTGCATATTTTCCTTTATCTACATATGTTGCATATATTACCCAAGGCTCAACGATGGGTGGCCCCTTGCAGTCAGTAACACAGGGGATGAACCATATTTTCTACTAGGTCGGCCTTTGGACATCATTTTATCTTGAGTTTTCTTCATTCGACTTTGGATGTTAGAAGAGATGAACCTAGGGGACCATGACCTAACCCTCATATGCTTTCCAATCTCTGGATCCACCTCCTATGCACCTTTCCCTTCCAATGCGGTGGCCTGTGCTCGGAGTTGAGGGCATTTTAGGCTCTAGCATAAGGACATCCTTGTACTCAACAGTCCCACCGACCTACTTTGTGGTCATTTGTTGGCATTAATTAAATTATCTTATCTTTATCTACCACTGAACACTTGGAAGCATGACATCAAACACTTGTAGTTTCCACAAATAGAAATTCTTAATTATAAACAGGCACAAAAAAACAGTCTAACTCCATAAAAGGAGAAAAAACATGAAAGGCTGAAAAATGAAGGTAACCACTATGAGACTGCGGCTAATCATAGTACGTCTAAAAATAGACACTGCAATCAATAGCAATATCTTGCATGTCAATGAAAGTAGTTTCATTAGACTTGATTTTTTGCAAGGAACCTAAATATGTGTTTCGAAATGACATGCAATCCTTGAAAGGAAAACTACTAAAAGTAGCAGTATCGTGAAACTACTTGCATGTCTCTTGAAACATGCTCATTGACATCTTGAGTTCCCAGGGACCAAGAATATGCAAATGTCTTTGAGATGCAAGCCCAGGAACTTTGGCTCCTAACAAAAAAAGCAAACTGCTAAAGCCTAAAAATAACAGTTTCTTAGAATCTGATGAAATTGTGAAGACCTAGATGCACTTGTAATGGAACAAGCCTGATGGAATCTCAGTAGATCTTAACCCTCTAGTTGCACAAGAAAATATGTGGGTTGATAGGTGTCAAGCAGAGTTTCCCTCTCTAGCCGATTCAGTGAAGGGGCAAGACCGATACCTGTACTTGGCTTACTTCTCTACTGAGACCATTGCGCTCTCTAGCCCATTGGGCCGAACTCGAGGTTGGTTTGCAGGGGTTTCAGATCTTCTAGGGTCCGTGAGCATTCAGATGGATCACCTCCCTCTGTTTCGATTTCCCTTGGATGCACCCGACCATCTCCTACCGACTGGACATGTGTTGAACAAGATCATCAGAGATGACATTTATAGGCAGTTTATCCAGATCACTTTGGTTTGTTGAATTATATAGCTTTGGAAGCTATTTTCCCTATTGTAACTAACCATGTAAATAAAGTTTTGATATAGTGTTAACTTTATGTCAAGCATCAAACACCTGACAAGTGTCAACCTTATGCCAAGACAACCATATGCCATGTGTCAACCTCATAGCACCTCTAAGAGGGCTTATTAGGGAGGTTGTAGTGGCTAGCTTAGGGAGGCTGCTTAGGATGGTTGGAGTGGCCAACTTAGGGGGGTTGCTTAGGGTGGTGGTATGACAACTGCATAACTGTTGTCATACAATCCTAAGGCAGCAATTTAGGGCAGCCTCTAGAAGAGACAAAGGAAGTGACCTTTGGGAGAATTAGGAGGTGGCTCTTGGCAGCCAAAGGAGGGCAGGTATGACAACTGTTATACAACTGTCATACATTCTTAGAGGGCTGCTTAGGGTAGCCAAACCAACCTATAAAAAGGGGCATTCACTTACCATTTACATACCTTTTGTTTTGCTGGAGTCTTCTGTTGAGGCAAGGCATCTATTCGCTGAAGTATTTTCTGTTGGTATATGGCAGCTAGTTGTTGAAGTCTTCTGCTGTTCCTTGCTGATATAAGGTTGCTACAAATACTATGTTAAAGCTGCCATAACTCTGCCACAACAAGAAGGAAAGTCAATTATCTTTTGGTGAGTTTGTCAAGCTGTTACTATAAGTGTGTGATGTCCCGTTCCCAAGAGTAGACCAGCGGGGAGTGACTTAGTAGTCTATGTGTTCCCGTAGACTATAGTCAGGCACAAACAAGGAACAAGATGGAGAAATAAGGGTGAATTGATGGCTAAACGATGAATTAAGCCAAAAACTTAGGAAAAGTCACTTAAGCCTAAGTCAACAAAGAATTAGAATGAAAAGGTGCTAAAGGGGGACTTAATTAATTAATTATTCACCTTAGGAGGAAAAGCGCCTAGTTTAAGTGAGGTCAATGGTGAATTAGGTTGGGAATGTTATAAAGGGAGGAATTTGACCTAATTCCTCATTATGCATTGTTATGATTTGATGTTGAGAGTTCCCAGAGGAGGAAGAGAGTCGACTTTACTGTTTTGTGGATTTCTGGAGGAAACCACCACCATTGATCGACTTCAGTGTTGAGAGACACACCCTAGCCCATCGGAGATACCATCCAGGTATTTCACCGTGCTATTCAGGAGAATCCAGTGCAGAGTGTGCAGCTCAGCCAGTGAGGGCGCAAGTCAGATTGAGGGTTTGTGGAGCCGCACGAGGTTCGAGTTCAGATTGCAGTTTCCTTCCGACCCAGTTGAGATCCAGCCAGAGCGCTCAAATTGAGCCATTTTCCATCAGATTCTGACGGTGGAATCTTGCAGGGTGCATCATTCAACCATTTAGGGCGCAACTGTTACGGCAAGACATTTGAGGTTGCAGACGGAGCATTAGGGAAGATTTGGGGAAACCCTTCCGACCCAGTTCCGCATTTGGCGAGATGATTGTTTTGAGTCCTATAGCAGTAGATTCCGTTGGTGGAATCATTTGGGGCGCATCCAGTGCCCCAGGAGGTGCGCAAACCCCCCAGGGGTCCAGATCCAGTGCATCAGAGACCAGATCTGACATCCGACACTCATCCATTTCAGTCTAGAGGCAAAGGCGTTTCTATCGGAGCATTTTCCAGCTCATTCCGACGGTCTATCCTTTTGGACGAGTTTTCCAGCTGGTAGTGGTTACTGTGCTTCTCTAGAATCGCATATTTTTGTCGATCTATCCGTGCATGCATTAGATCTACCTTCATCTTCTGATCACATGTATTTTTATGCCATTTGCTTGTATTCCAGTGACGATCCATGAGATCTAGCTGACGATTATACTCTTTATTTCCAGTATGTTATTGTATTTCCATGCTTGAGTCGCATAATACATGTTATTGGGCAGTTGATGTTCTTTACTTCCGCATGCATCCTTTATATACTGTTTAAACCATAAATACGCAACATGCACATGCAATAACCAACATGCACATGCAATAACCATCATGCACTTGCAATAACCATAAATATCTCAACACACAATTGAAACGCATCCAGAAACCCCTAGTGTATCAGATCTGCGAGACATAACATTAGATCAGTAGCAAATATCTTGATCAGCGGGATCAGGGATATTTCAAAGTGTTAGTTCAACTATTTGTGAAGTTTGTAAGTGCTGAAACAGAGGTATTGTTTCAGCCCTCTGAGTCCTAGCTAGTTACTCTAAAGTCTTGTACTGGTATTGTACTTTGTTGAAGAATCTAAAGAGAAGTTTTGGCTGGGTTCTTTTCCCCAAGAGGGTTTCCCAGGGTATACTTGTGTTCTCTCTGTGATTGTCTCACTTTCAATGATCCTGATATATATAAGATGTATTGGTATGTTGGTTGTATGCTGTAAATATTTAAATTTACCTACATGCATCAGTTTTTCAACATGGTATTAGAGCTTCCCTGAAAGAATCCATTTCTACAGAGAGTTATTAGATTTGTGAAGGAGACTACAGTATTTCAATTTTTGAAGGAAGTCAAAAACAAGGACAAGATGATGTCAAGCACTAAGTTTGATGAGAAACTTGAGAGACCTGATGACTTCAGAGTATGGAAGTACATAGTATCCCTTGTTCTGGAAGAAAATGACTTATCAGATTATGTGATGGAAGAGTTTGTAGAACCCGAGGAAGAAAAAGCTAAAGGTAAGTACATGAAGAATCTGATAAGGGCAAAGAGAATAATTGCAGATTCTATAAAATACCATCTTATTCCTCATGTTTCATCCTTGAAGACTCCCAAAGAGATGTTCGATGCTCTATCTCGTCTATATGAAGGAAGGAACATAAACATGAAGATGGCTTTGAGGACTCAACTCAAAAATGTAAAGATGTAGAAGTCTGAATCTATTCATGCCTTCTTTACAAGAATTTCTCAGATTAATGAACAAATTATTGCTATCGGTGACTCAATTGAAGAAGCGGAGTTAGTAATGACTACTTTGAATGGACTTCTGAAGTCATGGGACTCTTTCATAAGAGGAATCTGTTCAAGGAGTAAGTTAACAAAGTTTAGCAGGCTGTGGGAAGATTGTGTCCAAGAAGAAGCAAGACTGGAAGCAAGAGAAGAAAAGCTAAGTGAGGATGAAGATCAAGCTCTTGCAGCCTATTTCAGGAAAGGAAAGAAAAAGAAGGAAAATCATCCTCCACAGAAGAAGTTTCAGAAATTTGAGAAAGGTAAGAGAGACTATTCTAAACTCAAATGTTTTTGTTGTGAAAAGTTGGGATATCTTGCCAGAGATTGTCCTCTCATAAAAGAGGTCAAAGAAAGGAGGAAAAACAAAAGACATCTTGCTCATATTGTTGAAGATGATGAACCTGTTTTCAAGAGAGAAAGAAAAGAAGATTCAGATGAAGAGTATGTTTTGGTGGAAGCTCTTACTAATTCAGTAAATTATGATGATGATGATGAAACATGGCTTGTGGATAGTGGTGACTCCAGGCACATGACTGGTTTTAAAGACTCTTTCAAATCTACTAAGAAAGATTCTTCTCATCAGGTGAGACTGGGTGATAACTCTTCCTATCCTATTAAGGGCATAGGGAATGCTTATTACAACTTAGATTCAGGAAAACATTTGAAAATGGAAAATGTTTTATATGTACCTGGTCTGCAAAAGAACCTTCTTCTATTTTAGGATTGGAAGAGAAAGGATTCCGAGTAGCTTTTGTCGATGGCCAAGTTCTTATGTGGCCGAGAGGAAATAATATTGATGATGCTATTATAATTGGTATACATGAAGATGGGTTATACAAGTTAAAAGGAAAGGCAGATCAAGCCTTAATACACAATACTATAAACTCATGTGAATTGTGGCATAGATGGTTCGCTCATATTCATTATAAATCCTTGCCAGTTGTCAGCAAGATGGTGAAAGGCCTTCCAAAAATTCAAGTGTTCCACAATGGTGTGTGCAAAGGATGTGCACAAGGAAAGAACGTGAAAAAGCCTTTTCCAAGCAGTGACAGTAAAGCAAAAGGAGTTATGGATCTAATTCATTCAGATGTGTCTGAACCTATGTCGGCCACTTCACTCAACGGGTATGTTTACTATGTTTCTTTTATTGATGACTTTTCTCGCAAAACTTGGATTTATTTCTTAAAGAATAAAGATGAAGTCTTTAGTAAGTTTAAGGAATTTAAAGCTCTTGTTGAAA
>SNQJ01S0169435.1:15534-27816 GCA_010110895.2 Picea sitchensis | reverse complement strand
CAAGATGTATTGGTATGTTGGTTGTATGTTGTAAATTTTTAAATTTACCTACATGCATCAGTTTTTCAACATGGTTAAGCCCCCCTGGTGGGTTATGCTCAAAGATGGCCTTCTGTGTTGAGCATTTCTTGGAGCTTAGGGATGGGCTCATTGCTCGAACACAATACACATTCCGACATTGGGTACATGCTCGTCACATTCCTCTAGGCCAGCTGAGAGTGGGCTCTCATAGATTTCATGTAGAAACGAACCACCAGATTGACATACCAGATAGGATCTGTCAGCTATGTCAGCTACAGGAGGTTGAGACGGTGGAGCACTTCATCTTTTGGTGTCCCATCTACTATGAGATCAGGGGGCAATTCCATTGCTTATTCAGGTGGGACTCAAACCCTCACAAGCTTCTTGAAGTATCCTGATCATTGGTGCTTAGCCTTATACATACAAGAGGCCCTCAGGACTGAGCCCATACTCTTCAACCTCCTATGAGACCAGACCCTATTCGACAGATCACATCCTTCTCGGTGCTATCCTCAGGAAGGGGCACTAAGAGACAGACCGACACTAGCGCAGCCACAATCTCCAGATCAATGTGGACTCACTGGAACTTCCCTCATCCCACGAGATTTCAGCAACATAGTCAGACTAGATCCCCTCCTAGGAGATGGATGAGATCCCCCAGACCTCATCAGTGCACTACGTCTACCGGAAAGCAATGCAATGGGTGATCCAGGCACCCTACCAGATACCCCTCGGGGCAATCGAGTATACTCAACTTTCTTCATTCGACCTTGGATGGTAGGAGAGAGGGATCCATTCCATGACAGATCCACTTTCTTTCTTCTGATTCCTCTTGTCTTGGGATCTCCTCCTATGATATACCCCATCATTAGTGCAGGTATTTGAACTCGAGGCCGAGGGTTTTTCATAACTCAGAGTAGATCTCACTGTTTACTAGTCTACTTTATTGCACTTTACTTTCTGCATCTTTCATTTTATAGGAGACCTTTTGGTACTCCTGCATTGTATTGACATCTTTGTACTCAACAGTCCCTTTGACCTACTTTTGTGGTCATTTGTCGAACATTAATAAAATTATCCTATCTTATCTTATCTATCTTTTGGGATCTATATTGATGAGTTAGGAGTTGTTTCTAAGTGAGCACATATAGTATGGTGGCCACTATCTCCTTCATCATGTCTTGAACTCCTTGCTTCTATTTGTGAATGACGCGACACTCTTAGTTGAATTGCTCAAGGGGCTTCAAAGATAGGTGGATGTAGTTTCCAATTTTTTTGATCTTTGGTGTATCTCATGGACACCCTTATTCGACCCACAATTTTATATGGTTTTGAAGTTTTGAGGCTTGGTTTAGTAGAGTTTGAGTGGTCCTCAACAAAGAGAGTACATATCATCCTCCTTTGCTGCATCATTAGATGCAAGTAGATAGTTTCTCAACCCATTGTCCTTGTAGAGTTTGGTGTTTGGCCCTTTCGGTTTGAGAGGATGTTCTATCTTATCTTACTCCTACAATGCATTAAGAGTTTCACTTACTTAGCGAAGGGATGGGACCAATATCAATACTTGGCCTACTGTTCATCAAAGTCCATTGCATTAGGCAGTACTTCCGATCGCTCTTGTTGTTGGTATACAGGGGTATTGAATCTTCTAGTGTTTGTTGGTATTACGATAGACTGACTTCCTCTGTTTAGATACTCCTTGGCTGTGCCTGTGCACCTCTACCTATGAGACAAGAGATGAACATGATCATTAGAGATGATATCTACAAGAAGTTTGTACAAGTCACTTAGATAGATAAGATAATATAAGATAATTTTATTAATGTCTGACTAATGACCACAAAAGTAGGTCAAAGGGACTGTTGAGTACAATGATGTCAATACAATACAATGTAGAAGTACCAAAAGGTTTCCTATAAAAGGAGAGATGCATAAAGCAAAGTGCAATAAGGCAGAGTAGTAGAAAGTGAGATCTACCTTGAGACATGAGGAGCTCTTAGCCCTGATCTTAGATACTTGCGCTGAGGATGGGGTGTATCATAGGAGAAGAAGATCTAAAGACAAGAGGAACCAGAAGAAATGAAGTAGATTTGTCATGTAGATCTATCTCTCCTACCATCTGAGAACGAATGAAAAAAGCGGAGTATAGTTGGTTGTTCCGAGGGGGACCTGGTGGGGTTCCTGTATCGTCCGTTGCGTTGTTGACTGGTAGAGGTAGTGCACTGAGGAGGTCTGGGGGATCTCATCCGTCTCTTGGGAGGTATCTAGTCTGGCTATGTTACTGAAATCTAGTGGGACGAGGAAAGGTCCCCTGGGTCCACACTGATTTGGAGTCCGTGGCTGCGCTAGTGTCGGTCTGTCTCTTAGTGCCCCTTCCTGAGGGTAGCATCAGAAAGGAGGTGATCTGCCAAATAGGGTTTGGTCTCGTAGGAGGTTGAAGAGTATGGGATTGGAGCCTGAGGGTCTCCTATATGTATAAGGCTAAACATCGCTGATCCAGATACCTGAAGAAGCCCATGAGGGTCTGAATCCCCCTGAATAAGCAATGAAATCGCCCCTTGATCTCATAGTAAATGGGGCATCAAAAGATGAGTTGATCCTCCATCTCGACCTCCTATAACTGGCATAGCCTATCGAACCTGTCTAGTCGATTGATCTGGCGGTTTGTCTATACTCGAAATCTATGAGAGCCCACTCTGAACTGGCCTAGAGGAATACAAAGAGCATGTACCTAGTGTCAGAATGCATACTATGGTCGAACGATGAGCCCATCCCTTAGCTCCAAGAAATGCTCAGTGAAAAAGACCATCTTTTGGTGTAACCCACTAGGAGGGTTAACCCAAGTGATCTGGATAAACTGCCTATAAATGTCATATCTGATGATTTTGTTCAACACTTTTCTGGTTGGTAGGAGATGGCCGGTTGCATCCAAGGAATATCGAAACAGAGGAAGGCGATCAATCTGAATGCCCACAGTCCCTAAAAGATCTGAAACCCTTGCAAACTAACCTCAAGCCAGTGTTACAGAATCAGACCGGAACTAGTAAAACCGGTCGGTTCGATCGGGTTACAGGAACCGACCATTCAAACTGCCCTTGACCGGTTCTGTACAGAACCATTTTTTTTTCTCAAACCGATCGGTTCTGTACAACCACCGTACAGACGAAAAAGTAAGGGGATTTGCAAATTTACAAAAAAAAAAGGGGCATGCAATAGAAGGTTCTAGAAATGTCTAGAGCCCCTAATGTTCTAGAAATGTCTTTGCCTTCTGGACCAGGGGAATCAAGCTAGGCTCAGAATCCCCCTGTTGAGTCTACTCATGTTGAGGATGTAGAGATGATGACTTTGAGTCTGAGTCCGAGTCTGAGTCTTCTGAGTTTGAGTTTTAGTATGCAGATTCCGATTATTAGATTGCGTAGTCTCTACTCTCTATCCTAGACTCTAAAGTTATTTTTGGACTTTATAGGCCATTTAGAGCCTTTTTGATGATGTATTTTGATTCAAATATTCATATGACTATGGAGTGCAGTTACTCTTAGTGCTATTTTGGTTTTATACACTGTTACTTGTTATATATATATGAGAAACTTTGCAAATTTGTGTATAATAGTTTGGATTCACATGGATGCACATGAATATGTATTTGTTTTCAAAATTTGAATATTTTATGTATTTTTAGTCACTATTTTTTTGATCCAGTTTTTTTGGTTGACCAGTTCAACGACCGGTCCGGTTCTGGTAACATTGCCTCGAGCTCGACTCAATGGGATAGAGAGGGAAATGGTCTTAGAAGAGCAGTAAGCCAAGTACAAGTACTGGTCTCTCCCCTTTGTTGAGTCAACTAAGCTCCAGATGAATGTAGAAAAGAGACCAGTCCGAACACTGTCTCAAGTCGGAAGGGCCAAGCCCCAAACTCTGCTAGGATGATGTGATGAGGAACTGTCTGCTTGCATCTAATGATGCGTCATAGGAGAAGGGTTTGGACTCTCTCAACTGAGGCCCAATCAGAGTCTAGTAAGGAAGGCTCCCAGACCTTTGAACCATAAAGAACAGTGGGTCGGATAAGGGAGTCCATGAGGGACATCTTGGATGAGATGTCCTGAAAATGGTGGCAGAAACACTGTCTCTATTGAAGAGATAAAGACCCATAACCCTTGGCAATCTGAGGTTGGAGGGCTGGTCGCAAATTGAAACGGGATCCTGAAAATCGTACCCCTAGGTACGTCTAGGCGCTAGTGATCTCGATTTCCTCCTCTCTGAAGAAGAAGTGAAGGTCTACGAACTTCTTCGAGCCGTTGAAGATCACAACCTTGGTTTTACCTAGGTTGACTATAAACTGCCGAAGGTCTTAGAAGATAGCTAGGGCATCGAACTGTCTTTGTAATTCCGTTGGAGACGAGGCTAGGAGGACCACATCATCGACGAAAAGTAAGATAGATATCAGAACATGGTGGAGGAGACACCTGTCATTGTTTTGGATATGCTCGTCGAGAAAGGCCTCTAGCTCATCGATATAAATCCCAAACAATGTGGGGGACAAGGGGCAACCTTGTTTGACTCCGATGGTAATCTTGATGAAATCTGACATCTCGTGAATTGTGCAGAGGCGACCAAGAACCGACTCATAGAGGAGCATGATGGAAGTCAGTAAGGTATGGGAGATGCCAGTGTCTCTCAGCCTCTGGAACAAGGCATCTCTCGAGACGGAGTCGAAAGCCTTCCGAAAATCTACAAAGCAACAATAGACTTTTGAAGACCTATGTCATGCCTCGCTTGGTAAGGACATTATTGTACTCAACAGTCCCAACAACCTATTTTATGGTCATTTGTTGGACATTAATTAAAATACCTTGTCTTTATCTACCATTGCACACTTGGAAGCATGACATCAAACCTTTGTAGTTGCCACAAATAGAAATTGCTTAATATAAACATGCTCAAAAAAGCAGTCTTACTCCATAAAAGGAGAAAAAACGTGAAAGGTTGAAAAATGAAGGTAACCACTATGAGATTGTTGCTAATCATAGCACGTCTAAAAATAGACACTACAAATAATAGTAGTATCTTGCATGTCAATGAAAGTAGTCTCATTAGACTTGCTTTTTTGCAAGGAACCCAAATATGTGTTTAAAATTGACATGCAATCCTTGGAAGGAAAACTTCTAAAAGTAGCAGTATCGTGAAACTGCTTGCATTTCGCTCAAAATGGGCTCATCGACATCTTGAGTTCCCAAGGACCAAGACTATGTAAATGTCTTTGAGATGTAAGCCCAAGAACTTTGGCTCCTAGTGTTATAACCCTATATTTCATAGGATCATCTGGTGATTAGAATCTCTTCCTCTAGTTGTATTGTATTGTAAATAATATTTTATTCTGCAAATGATTTACAAAAGAAAAAGAAAAAGAAAGAAAAGAAAAGAAAAGAAAAATGAAAAAATATAAAAAATCAAAAGAGGGTATAAAAATAAAAGAAGAGAAAATATAAAACCTCATGAAATAAGCGTGGTTTGATTCATACTGTATAATCATGATCAAATCTTTTAAATTTATGTTGATAGGATAGTGAATAAATTTGGCCAAACAGTCTAATCTTGGCCAAATTAGATAGGTTAGTGAATAAATCTGGCCAAACAGTCTAACCTTGGCCAAATATATTAGGTTAGAGTAATTATTAATCGAACAGTTTAAGCTGGATTAATGGGTTAGTTGATTAGACTAGGAGTTAGGTTAGCATAGTTTATTTCAATAAAGATTTGCAAAAAGATTGATTAAATACGTTGTATTTGAGTTAATTTGATGTGTTTACATTAACAAAAGACCCCTTGGTGAAACAAATAAAGAAGGGGGAGCTAGTGCTACCCATAGCATGTTTTTTTATCCTAAGTTCTATCGGGATATGACCTTTTGTTGTTATGCGACTAAAAGGTGCATAGTTTTCAACGGTTGATCAAGCAGCGCCCAGATCAACGATCGACAGTGATTTTTGGAAACCCCTGACCTTTCTGCCTTTAACGGTGGGGGGGGTTCGGGAAAAGTGGTTTTCCCAGTGCAGGCCCCGCGCGACGTGTTAATCCCACATCTTACCGGACCCCCCCCGCTCAATTCCACTTACCATCTACCCCCCTCCGGGAACCCGCCTAACCGCTCATCCAATACTGCCTACCTCACTCTGCCACCGTACCCCACTACCCTGTCACACGTCACACTCATCTACCCGTTGGCCAATCAATGCCATCCCTTGTGACCGTTATTCGTCCAGTCACCACCCGCGCCATAACAGACACCCTCCTACACCGTTTAACCCCGTTTCTTCGCCATTTCCATACTGTTCATTGATCCAGACACTGTAGACACAATGCCGACTCCAGTTTTCAAGCCAATCATCGCCCAGGAACACCGTCGACAAGTGCCATTAAATCGGGTAACTACAATCATTATTATTTCCGCCTTCAGATCTCTGTTAGCTATGGTGCCCAAAACCAAATCCGCTAAAACTACCGAAAACCCGTTTCTTCCTCCTCCCATCGACTTGGAGCGCGTTCCCCTGGCTGACAAAGACTACAGAGTTTCAGAGCCAAAGTGTGAATTTGATTTCTTCGAATCACACTTCTGGCTAAAAGACATTTTCTTGGACCAGAGTGACAAGATCGGACTCTGGGAGTCCAATCTACCATTATACATGTTTCCCCAGACCTATCACTTCCCAGAGTTTTACCTTAAGTGTCAAGCCCATTATCTTCCCGGCCAAAGGGCCATCGTGTCTTCGTCGGGTGAAACTCTGTTCACCATTACCCCTGAGTCAATAAACCAGATGTTATAGATCCCCATAATTGATTCTTCCAACCCTTTCTCCATCGAAATCCTAAATGACCTCTATCAAAAACTCTCTTTCCCTCAAAGAGCCCAAATCTTCGAAATCTTCCTGCCAGAAGATGCACAGTTACTTAAGAAAACCCCTCCCTATCCGTCTTCCATTTTCTCAATCAGAGCCAACCAAATCATTTCCACCCTCTGTTGCTTGTTAGGATATTTTTCTGATGAATGGGTAGACGAACCTATTCTAGGTTTTCTGTCCATTTTCTCCCCAGAAGAGAAAGCTACAACCCAATTCGATTTCAGTCAGTTTCTGGCTGACAATATACATGAACAACTCTTCAAATTCTCAAAAGATGGAATGTTCAGGTACTCCTTAGTGCTGGTGTACCCGTTCCTTTTTTTTAAGGCAGACAGATTGTCCTGTGCTCTCCAGAAACTAGATCAGGAAGGAAATCCTCAATCAATGACTTCTTGGACTTTACTAGTAACGAAGAATTCCATGGATTTCATCTTCAAAGACTTCATTGATCAGTTTTATCATTCAGTGGTGTGCATGCTCAACAACAGAATGGAACCAAGAATAAATGAGGAGGTCCAAAGAATTCTTCATCTATCTGACTTGGCCAAAACAGGGGACTGGTATCTTTACCAAAACCATACTGAGCTCAGAGTATATGGGTGTGAATTGCCACCATATAAACTGCCAAAATACCTTCCTGTCAGGATCTTTGCATTGGAATATATCAGGCAGATGATAAACTCTGATGACATCCACTTTGTATCACTTAAGAAGAAACAACAACTCAGGATCAAGAGCCAAATTGGTTCTTTCATATGCAACAACAGAGCTGGAGGAGAAGAGGCTAACAACCTCTTGAAACAGATGAACTTCAGTCTGAGCTTCACATGGAATTATGACCCTTTTGGTATTATATTAGAAACCAGGCTCAAACAAAAGAACTCTCCTTATGCTCATATGCAAAAGCTTGAAATAGAAAGGTTTATGAATCAGACAGACTAGCAAGAAAATACATTGTTGGAGACAGAAGAACAACCTTCCCCTATCAACATTTCACATACCAGCACTCCTCAAGTACAAACAGAAAAGAGAGCTAGGAAAGAGGCTTCACCTTCAGTCACAGAGGTGTCAGTTGAAGATTTTCAAGTTTACAGGAAGGGGACTAAAACTAGCCACACACCAGACAGGCTTAGATAAGGAGAAACACAGTCCACCATAGTCATGGAGGGACCACATTCCTCAATATTCTTAGGCAGTCAACACATAGTGTCCACATCCTTATCCAAAATGCAAGTAGACACTACACTGTCAACTGAGTCCTCTCATGAGCCAACATGATCAAGCATTTTTACAAATATAAATCGATCAAGCAAAGGAATGAACTTCTAAATAACCACACATATGCCCAGTTTTGGAAGCAAACATCTACAACCCAACATAGATTACTATATGCATTTGACACAGAGAAGGGAAGGATGCAAATGGCATTCCTACAAGCACAGGTCCCTCACCCCAAGACAACTTCTGACTACAAGAAAACATCCTTTGAGATTGATGTGAAGGAGGTCCATCCACTGGACCAAATGGACATGCACAGACAAACAGGGGAGATGATTTTCTCCACTCTAACAAATACTTCACTGACTGCCTCGAAGTTGCAAGTATCTTTGAATAACATCCAATCTCAATTGATGCTGGAGAAGATATCATCCTTGGCCAAAGATAATAAAATCAAATCCCTGGAGGAGCTGGTACTGAAGATTGGTTATGACCCTTCTAATGTCAAGGCAACTGAAGAGTTACCGAAGAAGAAAAATGCTGACATAGCCTCCTTGAGAAAACAATTGAATCTTCTAGCCACTGAGGATTCACAAGCAAAGGAAATGGCTGAAAGTGAAGGCCACAAAGAGGAGATGCTGAAATTGATCATGGAGCAGAATGCCCAAATAAAAGAGATGGAGGTTGAGTTGGACAAACTGGTCAAAGAGAAAGAACATAGTGTGCAGATGGCTGTTATTCCATTGGAGGCAGTCCCTCTGATAGGAGTTAGTACAACAGCAGCTGTGATAGCAAAGATTCCATCGACCATCCCAATGAAAGTTCCAGATGCTTCTGAGAAGCTGGCAAAGTCAATGGAGGACATGTCCCTTCAAGGGGAAGAAATCAGAAAGTTGCAAGAAGAAGTAAAAACCCTCTAGGACCTGAAGTCCATGTTCTAGTCCAGCTGTAACACAGAAATGCATAAATCACAAAGACTCAGTCAACAATTACAGAAGCTACAGAAGGAGATTGTCATGGCTAAGACATTATCTGAGGCCAAGGAAAACATCTGGATGGATATCAGCAAGTCGAGGGCAAAAATATGGCCATTCATACAAATTGTTTTTGTACAACATGAACTGGTATAGAAGGCCAGAGAAGCAATTGAAAAGATAAGGGAAGAGTTAAGGGAGAGACCTACAGAGGCCACTGAGCTCATCAGGTTCCTAAACTCCAAGACCAAGCAGGAGTTAGAAGCATTGGAAATTGAAGACATGACATAGACCATCCTTGAGGTCAAGAAGGTCTTGACCAAGAAAGGATTGATGTTGCAGCTAGAGGAGAAAGCTCAGATGATGGACATTGGAGTGCAGAGATTTTTCAACAAGGTTGAAATGCTACACAAGAAGGGACTCCTTGGATTGCTAGTAATAAATGACAAGCTCATCACTCTATCAGATTACAAGCAGAAGATCAACACAGTGGCAAAGGATGGTTCTAAATTTGCAGGTATACAAGGAAGCATTACTGGAAAGGATTTTTTAGAAACATTTCAGTTGGACCTGAGCATCCAACATGAGATAAAATATATTTTTATTACAAAATCCACTTTGGCCAAGTACACTGAGATGGACGAAATATACAGAAAGTTACTCAAGGTTTCCATCCCTAGTCAAAAGAGATGGGAAGACTTGTGTTCTTTACTGGAGTAAAGGTGATGTGGAGTTCCGAGTCAGCATGGAGCAGACAGTCAAGTCAACGTGATGAATCATCAACGACTTCCCCCAGAATCAACACCAAGGATTCAAATAGATTAGCAACATTCCTAATATTTTGTAATTTGTAATCTAGTTAGTTAGATTTAATGACAGGATCAGATGTAAACTATTGTATAAATACTTCTTCCTTCGAAGTATTGAGGGTTGATTTTTGCACCCAAGGAGCTATTTGTATAATCTTTTCAAAAGGATCGACTAAAACATGCCAATTTACAGGATTCTTGTGTCGAATTGTTGGTGATGTTTCTCTTTCTCTGTTAAATGTTTTTCTATTCTCTGTAATCACTTATGTTTTTCAGATTCTAATCATTAAAAGGAAGTCTATAGAACAAAATTTATCTTGCATACTCTGTCTCTGGTCTTTTAATGGTCTCTATGTTATTCATCTGATATTAAGTAAGGAAATTCTTAACTGCTTCTTTGCTTGGTTGATTTTCTCAACTTTTCTGTCTTATCCATCTCATTTAATCTCAATAGATCCAATAGTTTCACTGTCTTGCCCTGTGAAGGAACATCATAAAAATATGCATCTGATTCTGATCTATAATACAAACCCCATAGCCCAATGGAAGTTTAATGCATTTCTTCAGCCAACCTTTATAAACAAACAAACAAACACATACTATCTTAACTAGCCTAATATGTAAAACCTAAACAAATCTAAATCATACAGAGAGATCCTTCTCTGAAACTGGCAGGGCTAGATCCCAGTTTCAAAAGTGGTTTTGATAAGTTACCTCTGTCAATTTCTTCTACCCTTGACAACCTGTGGGAATTACAGAGTGCTAACCAGTGTTACAAAAATCGTTTCGGCAAAAAAATCGCCGGGGCCCAGAAAACATCGTTTCGTAAAGATCGCCAAAACATCGACAATATATCGACAAACATAAAAAAATACAAAAATATTCATTTTTATTTTTAATTTTTGAAACATTTAAAGCAACAATAACATCAAATAGACAGGTTGCCACATGAATATGGAAAGAAAACTGATATATAAGATATATAAGATGTATAGTGATACATCACACATAAAAATGAATAATGTCCTGATTCTCGAGTCATCAAAAAATATAATAAATGTATCTCATGATCGACATCATGACTCATGAGTAATCTACAATGAAATCAAGTAAATAAACTATCGATTCCCTCTACCCCTTTTACGGGCAAAGGTAATTGCTGTAGAAAGTGCTTTTCCTTTAGCACTAGGAGTAGGTGCCCTTGAGGCATGTGCACCTCGTACTGGAGTCAAACGTCCTCTAGAAGAACTAGAAGACCCTCTAGACAGATGTCCCCTAGAAGATGGTACTGGTAGAGGAGGTAGACTGCTAGTGCTACCACTGGGCCTATCTCCTTATCTCCTTCTGATTGTGACTGTGGCTCTGCTGGTGGCACACTTGCAGACTCGGCGTGAAATTGAATATCCTCTGGAACATCCTGATCCAAGTCCTCAGAGATACCATGATCATCACCACTATCCTCTAGTCAATCAAGGGCGGTCTCAATAACAGGTTCCTCAACCTCTACCCTCCATGCAACAGTGGTGTCAATCCCATCCAATGAAATGGCCTTCACATCAATTTTTATCTCAAGCTGCTTCATCCACAACCTGAGATTGTAGTAGACGTAGACCAAATCATTAAGGCGTGAGGTATCCAACTTGTAAGAGGATCATAAATTAATTTATTAGAATGTAAAGGAGCATAAAATTTAAATGACAAGTTAATAATTTATAATTTTATAATGAATTTGAAATTTTATTTGAAATTCTCTAACTTGTTGCGCTTTTTGGTGTGTATTTTTTCAAATACACTCCAGTTGCGCTCACAACCAGAAGAGCCACATGTCTGGCTAAGCACCTGAATTGCCATCTTCTGTAGAATAGGTACCTTTGCGCCATAGTTTTCCCACCAAGTATCTACGACGAATTAGAGAAAGTTGAAACATAAGAGAAGACACATTGAAATTTGAAAAATGAATTTTGAAACTTAAAAGTTAAAAGTTAGAACAAGGTGAAACTTACTTGGCATTATGTTCTTCTTGTCATTTATGGCCATCTCAAACCCAAATAAGCCAATGGACCTCTTATAGAGTTCCAACTCTTGGGAAAGCTCTAATCGGTCAGCTGCACTTGGAACCATCCTCTAGACACACTCAAAGAAGCCAGATATAACCTCTGAATCAAACCTGAAGCCATTGCTGTAAGAGAATGCAAGGTTGAGGTATAACCTTGCAGCATGAATGAGGCGATGGAGTGTGTTGTTCCATCAATCATCAATCACCATCCATATCATTTCTTTTCTCTCATGCCCTTGATCCCCCTTGTCCACATAATAAGCACGAATGGACTCTTTGGCCCTATCCATGGCCTCATATAGGTAGCC
>SNQJ01S0169435.1:2970-14501 GCA_010110895.2 Picea sitchensis | reverse complement strand
GGACCCTTAAACGCACGGATTTTTAATTTTTTTTTTACATAGGCGATATTTTCCATCGACCCGCGATTGTTTCCCAAAATATCGCTAAAAAGTCGCCAAAAAATCACTCGATTTTTTCAGCGATTTTTTGAGAAAAAATCGTTTTGGACAAAAAATCGCGATTTTTGCCGATTTTTGTAACAGAGGTGCTAACACCTAGAAAAAAAGCAAACTGCTAAAGCCTAAAATAATAGTTTCTTAGAATTTGATGAAATTGTGAAGACCTAGATGCTCTTGTAATGGAACAAGCCCGATGGAATCTCCTGGATCTTATCCCTCTAGTTGCACAAGCAAATATGTGCGTTAATAGGTGTCAAGGAGGGCTGCCCTCTCTTGTCGATTCCCTTTGGGACCTATATTGATGAGTTAGGAGTTGTTTTTAAGTGAGCACATACAATATGGTGACCACTATCTCCTTCATCATGTCTTGAATTCCTTGCTTCTTTTGTGAATGATGCGATGCTCTTAGTTGAATTGATCGAGGGGCTTTAGAGATAGGTTGATGCAGTCTCCACTTTCTGTGATCTTTGACAGTTGATGGTCAACATTAGGAAAACTAAGGTCTTGATCTTTTGTGTTGAAGAGTACTCTCGCTGACTACGACTTCCATTTTTGAGGGAGGGAGATTGAGATTACCATGACCTACACTTACTTGGGGGTTTGGTTGTAAGGGTTTTGATTCAACCTGAGGCATGCTTTTCAAGCTTGTCTTTGTAATGGATATGGTTTCTTGTGCTTCATGATAAACAATGCTTTCAACTTCACTTCCATGGTATCTTGTCAAGTCTTAAGATGCACCTCTTGGACATGATCACCAATCCCATTGTCGTTTATGGCTTTGAGGTTTGGGTCCTAGTTTGTGGAGAGATGATTGGGCTAGGACTGAGGTTTGGATCCTAGTTTGCGGAGGGTTGATTGGGCTAGGACTGAGGTCTGGGTTATTGTTTGTGGAGAGATGATTGGGCTAGGACTGACAAAGTCTAGGTCCTCTTGCTATAACATATGATCCACTGCAAACAAATTGTTCCTCATGACATCATTCATGATGAGTTTGGTGCACATCTTTTGCATCTCAAGATGAAATAAATAAGATAAGATAATTCTATTAATGTCCAATAGATGACCACAAAAATAGGTCAATGGGACTGTTGAGTACAATGATGTTGATACAAAGTAGGAGCACCAAAATGTCTCCTATATAAAGAGCAAGAAAGTAAACTAAAGCCTAAGATATATGCTAAACCATGGAAAATCCTCGAGTTTGAGTACGGGTGGCCGCAATGGGAGGGAGATATATAGAGGGAAAGGAGCCAATAATTAGATCATGGTCCACTAGATCTATATCTCCTAACGTCTAAGGATGAATCAAGAAAAATCAGGATGGAAAGATGTTTCGAGGAAGAACTGGGGGAAGATCTTGACCGTCCACTATTTTGTTGTTTGGAAGAGGTAACCTGTTGCTGATGCCTAGGTGATCTTGCCTGCTTGCTGGTAAGGGATCTGGTTTGGCAATGTCTTTGAGATCTTTGGGGAAGGGGGATGGTCCCTTGGATCCGCATTGATATGAAGTTAGAGGCAATGCTACTATCAGTCTGTCTCTTGGTGCCCCTAGTTGATGGGAGCACCATAAAGAAGGAAGTAATTTGCTGAGCAAAATTTGGTCTAGGAGGAAGTTAGAAAATGTCGGCATGAAGCTTGAGTGCTTCCTACATGTATAGGGTGAGAGATCTCAATTAACCCTTCTTTGGTGAATCTGTCTAGGTACTTGAAGAAATTGGATAGGGTGTGGGTCCCCTTGAATAGACAATGAAACCTCCCATGGATCTCATAGTAAATGGGGTAGTGGAACATGAAGTGTTCTTGTGTCTCAACCTCATGATGATCACTCAACTAGCGCATCTTCTCTCCTTGTATAGTATGGTGATCCGTCTCAACTCGAAGTCTATGCGAGCCCACTCGAAATTGGGCTAGGGGGATACGAAGAGTGTGCGCCCAATGATGAGACGTGTAAGGGGGTTGGAAAATGAGTCTGTTCCTCACCTCTATGGAGTGCTCAACATTGAAGGTCATCTTCGACCATAACTTTCCCTAGGGGTTTGTCCAAGTGACCTACACGAAATCTTTGTAAATGTCATCTCATATGATCCTGTTCAAATCCTACCTAGTAGGTGGCTAGGTGCACCCAAGGATATCTGATTGGAGGAAGTCGATTCATTGAAATATTAATGGACTCCAAAAGGTATGAGACCTTTGCAAACCAACATCTAGTGTGACCATGAGGGCTAGATAAGGAAATGGGCTCCGATGAGCAATAGGCCAAGTATGGGTGTCGGTCTCGACCCTTTGTGAAGTCAGTGAAACTTCGAATGCGGTGCAAAGTGAAACGAGGAAAATAGTCTCAAGCCAAAAGGGTTGGGCTCCAAACTTTGCAAGATGTTTGCTTGCATCTGATGATGCGTTGAAGGAGAAGGATCTACACTGTCTCGATTAAGGCCCAATATGCCTCTAGTAAACAAGGTCCCCAAACCTCTAAGCCATATACAATTGTGGGCTAGACAAGCGAATCCATGAGAGACATCTTGGATGAAATGTCTTGAAAACAATGCTAGAAACATCGTCTCTCAAGAGCGACTAAGGATTTGTAACCTTTGTTCACCCAAGTCTGAAGAGCATGTCGAAGATTGAAGCAAGGCCATGAGAATTGCACCCCCCAGGTAAGTTTGGTGTTCTTGCTCAATAGGTTACAATCTCTAGGGAACTTAGCTTGAAGATGAGAGAGCTAACCTTTCATAACACGTTGCTTCTCATAGGAGATTGATTTTGCCTTTATAGGCCTCCCATGTGGGCGATGACAATGTTGGTTCTCAGAGACTTCTTTTCCCCTCTAGCCTATCAACATTTCTATTGATCGCCGACCACCTTTTAGATATGCTCTTGATGTACTTGGTCACCTATTACCCTCCAACCAAGAGTTGAACACGGTGATGAGAGATGACATTTATAGATAGTAGATATAGGCCACTTGGATTGCTCCTCCCAAGAACCTTGATCCTAAGATGGCTTTCTATTTAGAGCAGTTCGTGCAGTTAAGAGATGGCCTTATTATCAACCCAAGTATACTTGGAAGCACTGAATAGAAAACCTTCAAATTACTTTAGGCTAGTCCAAAGTTTTTTCGTATCGACTCCATGTTGAGATAGACCACTGCATTTTGAGGTCTAAGAGGATCCGTCTCGCTCGTCCCCTATAGGACATCCATTTTGTGGGCCACTTTATCTTTTGGTGCCCAATACACTATTATATTATGGGAAGTTCCATTGCCTCTACAAAGAGTCAAGAGGATCTATTACTACTTTGTTTTGGCACTTGTTGGAGAGGAGTCTACCTCTAGGGAGGTATTATATCTTATGAGGCAAATTCTTTAGGATCCACCTTGAAGAAACCTTATTAGATTGATTACTACTTTCTTCTCCTCGATCTTGACGACATATGACCATAAGTGACTTGCAAAATCCCATGTGACATCAACTTCTAGATCAATGAGACTTTGCATCTCCTCTAAACCTACAACCAACATTTTGGTTCTCATTAGGGCTTGAATGAGCTTTTGGTCATGGCACAACTCTTAGCTTAGATCCCATTGGCTCGACATATATCCCTCCTCTATGACATCTCTCTGTCGGACTTGCCCCATGTTACCCCTTGACATATAGGGTAACTAGATGAGATTTTTCTTCTATTGTGATTTGTATCACAGACAACAGTTCCATAGATGAGATCCATGGTTCTCCTCGGACAGTTGACTAGAGATGCTTCCCACATTTGCTTAACCCACTCCCATATGATTATTATGATGCTTGATATACATGAGTTACATTATTTCATTGCTTCATATTGGGTGTTAATATCTCATGTACTTCTCATGAAAGTGGTGATCATTAGTTTAGTCGGATAATGGATCATGATGCTCTAAATTTGTGCTATTTGCCTTGTTTCATCTTGTTGGATCATTATCATTCTCTAGATAAGTGTTGTCACTCTTGGGTTGAGTCATACTAATGTGGGACTTTGAGAGGTGTAGCGTGCCCATATCCTAATACATACTTAACACTCTCCATCCTTCTCGATTTTTGTTGTCTCGCTTTTGGGTTGGTTTTCTTATGTCACAAAACATGTTCATGCTTAATAGTCCCATGAGAAGAGCCTCACCCTAAAAGAGCTACAAGCTTGAGGTGAAGAACAAATAAAAAAGGTAAAAGAAATGTAAAAAACCAAAGGAAATAAAGCATGAGCAATACCTACTCACTATTAGGCCATTACCCCAAGTCCTATGCAATGAAATGCATAATCTAAAAAAGGACTAAATAAATGAAAGAAAAGTCAAAAGCCAAAAAAGGCGAAACAAAGAAAAAAGATAAATAAGGGCTAGAAAGACATAGTGCCAAGAAAAGGGTAACTCAATACATAAGTGTTCCCTCATATTTCAAAGGCACTCAGTGGATGAATATCTTAAACAACCTCATCATGGCTATGTAAAACCGTGAATATCTATGGTTTTACCCACCAAAACATACCATATATTGCTACACATGCTCCTTGATTGGTTTTCTTGGGAACTACTTCTCTTCTTGAGCGTTGGCACATGTAATAGGGGTTAATGATGCCCCCATTATACCTAAACTTCACAAGTGGTATGAATTCTATGAGTTATTGTGAAGATAGAAGACGATACTAGTTGTTTCTGTACCTAATGGCATTTGGATTTGACATGACTCACTTTTTATGTTGCATTGGGATTTTAGCACATGTTTTTAGGGCGGCCAAATTCAGGAGCAATTATTTTTTGACAGAATGCCCATAATTCTACCATGTCAATGCCATTAGATGTAGAATGACCATGGGTTTTATGAAATGTGGTCATAATAGAAATCCAGGAAAAGATTGACACAATTATGGTGCTTTCAAAATCTGCCACGAGAGGATTATTGCTGGAATTATTGTTAGCGCAAAATTTCTACCCTCCAATCTGAGCTGATAAATCTATTATGACAGCGGTAAAAACTTGGCTAATTATAGGAAAAATATCCCCAGATGTCACGGGCTAAACCCCTCTCTATTCGGGCTAGGCCTTGCTAGCCTCTAGGGGGAGTCCCTAGGAACAATGAAGCGCCCTTGTGGCTGATTTAAGGTCTGAAAACTCAAAAAAATCAGTGACTTGTTTTGCCTTGGACAGTGTGTAAAGCAGTCCAAAACGGTGGAAAAAATTGATCTAATACACTTGGGAGGGAACCTGCAGAGTTAGCACAATGATAATAGACTAGAAAAAGCAAAGAAAACTACTCAAAGGATTGATACCATCACAAGAAATAGTTCAGAAATGACATATCAGATTTGCAAATTCACCACAATACCGTAAAGAAGAGAGGTTCGAACAATAAACCCAAGCTTCTTTATTGATCCAGCTTTACAAGAGGGTTAATTGTGCCACAATTGTCAAGCTCACAACTGATACAATGACTACTTTGCTCAATGACACAACACTAGGCAAGAGAGAGAGAGAGAGAGAGAGAGAGAGAGAGAGAGAGACTATGCTGCTCCTGCTAAGAACCGATGAAATAACCCATGGCAAGCCTCCAATATATAGCTAGAGGGGGCACATATCTCAAGGAGTTAGGAGGGACGCATGAGAGGGGAAAAAATAGAGGTTAAGTGGATGTGGAGAATTCTCCCTGGTAGAATTATGGGCTTTTTGTCAAAAAATAATTGGTCATGAAGTTGGCCACCCTGAAAACATGTGCTAAAATCCCAATGCAACATAAAAAGTGAGTCATGTCAAATCCAAATGCCATTAGGTACAGAAACAATATGTATCATCTTCTATCTTCACAATAACTCATAGAATTCATAACATTTGAGAAGTTTAGGTATGATGGGTGTTGAGATTTGTACCTTGGGAGGTGTTCCCCATGTGCTTTTGACCTCCTTAGCACATGAGGGAAGGACATGACACTTTGTACCTTGTACTTTTGTCTATTTTCACTTTGACTTTGGTTAAAGTGAAATTTGGTCACTTTTGGCATAAAGTGATTATTAATTCACAAAGGGGTGAATTTGGAGACATAAGTGGACTTAGGAAACTTAACCCAAAAGTGGGTTTATGATTTAGGAATGAATGAGGAGATCTCAACCATTGATTAGATTGAATCTCCACCATTGATCTCTAGGTTTCCTAATTGAGGTCTAAGAGGGCACAAAGGGTCTAAGGAGGGCGCATTCTTCATGGAGAGTTTTGCTTGTTGTGAGAGGAGCACTTGAGCTATGGAGATGAGATCAATTGCATGCGGATTCTTGAGGGAGGTCGCTAGCATTCCTTGTGGGAAGCTTGGAGCAACTTGCTTCATTTATTTACTGGAGCTATTCTACTTCAGAGAGGGGCGCATTAGCTTGGCAAGCCGATTCATTCCTGGTAGGATATCTAGCCATCAGATTGCAGTGAGGTCAGTTGCAGAGTGAGGACATCTACTGAAGCTTCATTCCTGTGGAGGGGTTTTCAGATCTGACATCACAGTTGGCAGTTGGAGCAGATTCAGTGGTTCTAGCAGTTTGCATGAGGGGCGCACCATTCTGGGGCGCATTTGGTGGATTTGAGCCTGTATATCTTCTCTGTTGGAGTTGTTATTGTAGCAGGTTCTATCTTGTATTGTGTTTACTGTAACCCTTCATTTGCTTTCCTCATATATACACATAGATCTCAAACTGGTTTTCCCCGGGGGGGTTTTGTCCAGGGTCATGTTGACCAAAAATACCTGTGTCTACAAATGCATGATATTAGTTCTTAGATCTGTTCATAATCAGCAGTAAACGATGTATTAGGTGTGTTATGTTTATTTGAGTTGCATGTACTAATTTTTATGACAAAAACGACATGCTAGAGCACCCAAATTGAGAACATAACCGTAACAAATCAGCTTGAAAGTATTTGAACTGTTGGCTGTTATAAAGCAACAGAAAACTAAACAAGAAGACAATGAAACTTAGAGCCTTCTTTTGGTCAAAGACAGACCAAGAAGGCAAGTTGATAGGGCCTGGAATTTTCACAATGGGGGCATGTTAACCCCTAGATTTATTATGGGTTTTACGAAATGTGGTCATAATAGAAATATGGGTTTTACGAAATGTGGTCAGAATAGAAATTTAGGAAAAAATTGACACAATTATGGTGCTTTCAAAATCTGCCATGAGAAGATTATTGCTGGAATTTTGACCACTCGTGGGACACCTTTGGAGGAGGTTGTTCCACCTTTTAGGAGGTCGTTCCACATGTTGAGGGGGACGACTTGGGTCTTGAGGAGAGTTTACTTAATTTAGGGAGCAACTTTAGGGTCTTTTCAATCATTCACTCATGTATCATGGATATTATTGTATAGGTGGCATAACCACCTCATAGTTTATGTATTTTGACCATATCTCTAGGGTTTGTAACGAGATAATGATATTTTATATTCCTTTAGGCTAAAAGCTAGGAGAATATTATTATTATATTGAGAGGGTTGCTAAATCTCTTCATATAAATAGAGAAGCACCCTTCACTTGTAACTCATTGCTAGAACTCGTGGAGAACACTACTTGTCTACTATTATGACTATCTTTTTGTGATGGATGGATAACGAGAGCGACTTTTTGAGGTTGCTGTCTTGTGGATGCTTTATAAAATTTCCTGGATGTTCTTAGCTAGGGTTTTGTGGATGAATTGATTTCTTGAGTAAGTGGCCTCTCTAAATCTTTATGGATTTTGTTTACGAATGATTGCAAGTATAGTTGTGCTTCTCTAGTGGTGGTGGTGCAATCTCTTTCTACTTTTTTGAACAAGTCCCTTCTTCAAAGCTCTTGGAAGATTACTAGTGGAGTATTCTCCCCTCGAACTGTTTTGAAGCTTGTAAGGCACTAGGTGGATTTGCTAGGGCTTGTATTGGACAACCCTAACTATCACCCCGGTTTTATTTACACTTTCTCAAGAGAGTCCTTAGTTGACCCCATATGCCCCCCCAAAAAATAGTAGGTACTGGTCTTTTTTCATCTAGTCAATCTTAAATTCAAAAGTCCAACTTTTATATTTGTTTTAAGGTAAATCTAGGGTTTGTTTAGCTTAGATTTAATTTTCAGCCATAAAAAACCCTAGACGTCTAGCATTTTCTTGCATATTTTTTACCTAAAATCCTAGGGTTTTCTTGCATGTGTTTGACCTAAAATCATCTCTTTTGGAAAATCGACTTAGATGTTTTTTCTTATAGCAATTTTAGGGCTCGATGTCTTTGGTTTTATTGGCTGTTATATGCTCTTGAATTTTAAGAATTAATAAGTTACTTAAACCCTAGTTTTATTCCATATTTTAGCCCTAAATTTCACTTGTTTACAATCTACCCAAGTGGCTGAAATATACTTCTGTAATTTCTTATCTTTTGTGCGAGTTTTACAATAACTTTAAGTAATATTCGGATTTGCACTATTTATGAATAATTTTGCGTTAGATAATTACTTGATAAACCCTCTAAAACAAACCTAAAGTGAGCAAACCCTAAATCTGAAATTTACTTTGATTAACCCCTTAATCTATAACTCATGTTATAATCCATTGGTGGTAATTTGGGTAGTTACATAGGTGACCTAGGACTTGACTTATCTTGCCTTAGGAACCCTAGGTGCTACTATGGAAGCATCCTTTGTGTTGAACTTGTCCTTCACTAAAATGAGGGAAGTAGTTGTCTAGGTGACAATGGCAACACTTCAGATGTTTCATTAGACTTTGTACATTGTGAAGGATTTGCACTAAGGTGCAAGATTTTGTGATAACACCCCACATAGAGTATGTTCCATACTAAATTCTTTTCTATGGGAGTCCCACATAGAGTATGGTCCATACTAGATTCTTTTCAATAACCTTGAGTGTTTTGGAAGTTTCAGTGGATGGTTGATGTCCACCCAACCCTAGCCCCTTGGATACTCTTTGGATTCATCAAATGACATCGACATGCTTTACTTTTGTTCCTTGTCAGTCACTAATGGTGATAGGGGTGCGATTTCTCCTCCCTCCAGTCACTTGTGTCTCCATTTATAATGCTGATATTGATCTAGGGCCTCATTGTTATATCTAGCCCCTCTTGTTCTTTCTTTCTTTCTAACATTACTTGATCATTCTCTTTCATGTATCTTACATGTATTTGTTAGTTTAGCTTACATTATACTTTTGGAGTAACCTTAACGCTTAAGTACTCTTGTAGATGCTCATCTTTGATTGTATTCTTTTCTCTAGTCTCATTGACCTATTCTTTTAGCATTGTTTTGGACATCAATATACTTATCTTATCTATGTTTCATGCTCTACTTATATCTATCTTGGAATTGATGTTTGCATTTACTTGTTGCATTAAGTATAGCTTTTCGTTTTGAATATTGAATGCCTTTCAAATGGCTTTGTGTTCAACCCATTTGTTAAAGACAATAATCCTGTATCCAAATCTTTTCCTTCTCCAGTTCGGTAGGTTACATGTTTGAATTGCAAGGTTTGTGTAGAATGTTTCAACTTTCTTGCTTATAGTAGATAACTGATGGTTTATTTTTTGGATGCTGAGTTTTATAATTTGGTTTCTACTACTACATTGTGTGGCCATCTTTTTTGTCATAATTGTTATTATATTTTTACTGGAAAGTTAATGGCAAATTTGATTTTCTTCAATCTTGCCTATACAGGGAGTTGTGGCTGGTCTTTTGGTTCAAAGTACACTCAAATACTTGCTTCATTTTGGTGAAGTCCCCAAATACTTGGTAAAGTTTTCCGTTCTATATCTTTTTCCTTTGGGCATTTGAAACTGGTTATATGTTTATTCATTTTTTGTTTCTATAGTGCAGCAACAGATGTCAAGATGCAAGAGAGTGATATACTTGATACTAGATAGTATGTCATGTAAT
Organism: Picea sitchensis; assembly: GCA_010110895.2. Taxonomy (NCBI): domain Eukaryota; kingdom Viridiplantae; phylum Streptophyta; class Pinopsida; order Pinales; family Pinaceae; genus Picea; species Picea sitchensis. Next base: position 4,496 of record SNQJ01S0169435.1, on the reverse strand, counting down.
TTTATGTATACTTTAGGTGTTTTGGTTTTTGAGCTTACCATAGAGCCAACAATGTCGATAGATTGGCATAAGATGTAAACATATATTGCAGGTGTAAAATGCTTGTGATAACGTAGTGTTCCCCCTTTGGCATATATAAAAGAGCATGATCTCCTCTTTGCCTTTATGCAGAGAAGGTTATAAGAGTATATCACAATTATCTAAGGGAAACTGTCATAACGCATAAAAAAAGTCCTTGAACACCATAGATAGTAAGTGCAAATATCAAAACAAAATGCAAAAACCAAGACATTAGTACCAATGTTACACTTATTGTTATCGGGAATTTATTGCCGGGGGTCCAAAATTGAAATTATTGTTAATATCGGGGAAATTATCGGGAAACTTTAAAAAAATACAAAAATAATTATTTTTTTCAACTTTTTAAACTTCTAAAGCAATTTCAACATCAAACTAACACATTGTCACATAAATATGAAAATAAAACTGCAATATAAGATATATAAGATGTCAAGTGGTACATCAAACATCGATACCGAAATATGATATATGTCCTGACTCCTGAGTCATAAAATTGCTAATAAGATAATACAAAATCACATCAAAACAAAAATAAATGTATCTCATGAGATGATTATCATCAGGCATCTATATACTACAAGCCTACAAGGTTAATCATGATGCACTAAGATATCAATGATTACCTATACCCCTTTTATGGGAAAAGGTCATCGCTGGTGCTTTTCCTCTAGAAGCAGTAGGTGGACACGTTGAGGCTGATCTTGAGGTGGTAGGTGCAATTCCTGGGGATAAGGAGTGTAAGGTGGAAGATGTAGTGGGATGTCTTCCACCTCTTCCCCTAATTGGAAGTCTCTCGACTATCTGTGGAGGTTGTGGCACTGGCTCAGGAAAACTCTCAATGTCCTCTCGTTGCTCCAAATCTGTCTCTCCTGTAAGTGGAAGATCCTCTGGCTCTGATACCTCTGTTAATGTTTAAGCCATTATTATAGTTCTTTGCATTTCAATAGATAACAACAACATAAGACAAGATCACTGAGAAATACACAATCACAAGAGACACAACATTTATGCTGGGAAACCCTCTAGGGGAAGAAAACCCAGCAAAACTTCCTTATTATAGATAGCCAATACAATGCCAAGAGATAAATTAAACTAATGCAGGAGATCCTCTCCCAAAAGATGTGCCACTCTCTCTCCTTCTTCTCCAACTGCAGTTGCGAAACTTGTCTCTCAATGAGCAAGTGAGGTGTGTGTTTAAGTGATGCGCTAGCCTCCTTATTTATAAAAATCTGGCACGTGTGAAGTGTCTCTTCACTGGCAGGGCCGACTTTTCAAACTGGGTGGTTATAACCACCTTTATTATATTTCGGGGCCTCTTGATATATTCTGGGGCCGACTTCTTCTTTTGCCTTTTACAATTACATTATGACCAATCCACAAAAGGGGATTTGGTCCTTATACAATAGCTGACATGATCAATCCACAATGGGGATTGATCCAATGAA
>SNQJ01S0169432.1:27209-39935 GCA_010110895.2 Picea sitchensis | reverse complement strand
GTATAGCAAGTTGGGTCTCGATCTTGTCTCTCTTGAAGACAATCACTCTCGCACACCCAAGAAACCCTCAATGGCGGAAGAAAAGAAAAACGACAGAGCAGACGATCCTATCAATATGTTGCTTGAGCAAGCTCTCACACGACAGAGGGACGAAATGATGGAGAATTTTTCCCACATCCTTTAACGACTGCTGATAGCAGTAGGCACATCTTCATCAAGCGGGCACTTTGGAGGCACCTCTCCTTTCAAGGTACAAGTTAATTTTGATATTCCTGTATTTGATGGACAAATATATGCAGAAGCCCTAGAAAAATGGTTAACTCTGCTAGAAGGTTATTTCTTTGTTCACAATTTTTTCGGCAGAGAAAAGATCACCTTCTCACTCCTTAAAGCTCTCCCTCATGTCAAACATTAGGGGGAAACTTACTGGGAGAAAATTTCCACAGAAGATTCTGGAATATATGGGGCTGAGCCCACTTGGGATTTTTTTGTGGATGCGGTAAAGGAACAATATTACCCTATTGGAAACTATGAGGACTAGTACATGAGATGGACCACACTGCAACAAGAGAGGGGCCAAGAAGTTCTAGATTTCATCAATTCCTTCCATACTTTGCGCACCAAGCTGGGTATCAAAGACTCTGAACGAAATTTGGTTCTAAAATACCATTGGGATCTACACAGATACATCCAAACTAAAATGGATTTTCTGGACATCACATCACTCGGTGCTACTTATCGATATGTTGTTAAAATAGAGCAGAAATTTAAGCACTAGAACAAATGGGAGTTTGGGTCTGCAAATCCGAAACAACCAAAGTATGACAAAGACAACCCTTACAAACAGTCTCCCGAAAACCAGTCCAAGCCACAGGAAAAAAGGGTCATGGGAAGACAAATAAGGACACCGAAAAATGGTGCGATTTCCACAAAATCCCCTGGAACAACACTGATGAATGTCGCTCAAAGCAGTCATTGGTGGCCAAGATCAAATACAAGGAGCCGAACCTTGATTCAGAATCTGATTCTAAAAATAATGGTAAAGGACATATCATTGATGCAGACCCCACTGCTATTGTCACGACCGTGGGAATTCAACCAGAAGAACCAACAAATCCCAAAGAGGGGGAGTGCCTTTTTCATTCACATATGTGGGTGAAGGGGACCCCGTTGTATTTTATTGTTGATAGCAGAATATGGAATAACCTCATCTTAGTCGAGGTTGTCAAACACTTGGGATTATCAACAACACCACACCCGCAACCATACAACATTGGGTGGCTTCGCCAAGGATGAAATCTCTGTGTCAACCAACAGTGTTGATTGTCATACGACATCCAACCCTTCAAGGATGAGGTAGTATGTGATGTTGCCCCACTGGATGTCTGTGATGTTCTCTTGGGCCAACCATATATGTGGAGACGCCATGTTGTTTATGAGTCTCGACCCCACAGTGTCATTGTTTCTCTAGGGGGTCATGTCTATAGAATATCATAGGTAGTTCCGACTATTGTTCCACCTAAACAGTGTCGAAAGGTAGTATCTCATACTGCAAAATTTAGCTTCTTCACAATATGTTCAAAATGGGAACAAAAGGACGTTGCAACAACTACAGCCTCGCCCCAAGCACCTTCTATCCAACAGAAGCAAGTCGACAAGGTTGCATCAAAGTGAAAAGATTCCTTCTGCACACTATCCTCTCATGTAGCTTGACTTGTTGAACATCCTCAACCTCAACATGTTCGTGACAGACTTCCACAAACTAAGTAGCGCGACGTATCCAGCAAGGCAAGTAGCTCACTAAGATGCAGATTCAAAAAATGCTTTTCCCTCTCCCCCGGGCACTCAACGCAATGGATACCATTACTTCTTAAGGAGGGAGGATTGATCTAGGTGGATATCAGTGGCCACCCACCTTTTCCAACTGGCTCAGAATATTTTTCTGACAATTTTGGCAATTTACTATTTTTAGTAGTTTTAACTTATGGGGCCATTTTGAGGGCATAAATGAAGGTTTTTAGGGATCAATATTCTCAATGATAGTCAAAGGAATTATTGATCCCCCAAAATGAATCTCCTCTACGATACCTTTCCAACGAGCTATCATGCACTTAAAACAGAGATCATATGCAAAAGTTACGACCCCGAGAAGTTGATGTACTAACTTACCCAAATGGGGCCTACATGACTTTTGGTGCTTCATCTCCTAGGGTTAGGTTTTTGGATATCTAGGGTTTTTGGCATTCTTGTTTATTGTAAAAAGGCCTTCAGAGCCTCATTTTAATAATCTTCTTTTGAATGCGAGTAGCTGTCACATCTCTTCTCAGAGATAAGCTTCCACCATTCTAGCGAGTCTTTCACTCTGTATTTTTACAGTCTCTGTACATTTATTTCATTACTAGAAATAGCGTATTACTGTATCTTTGTGTTTATGGTTGCATCTATGATACATTTCTGTTATATTATTGGATATCCACAATATCTCTGTGCATTTCTTTATTATATCTCCGCTCTCATTTTGTGCCGAAAATAATCCGGATCATATCACTAGATAATTCTCTTGGTAAAATCATATATTCAAACATTCTAGAAACAAAATTTTACTACAATTGATTGCAAAATAATATATGACATAGCTATTCTAACATAAAAACATATTCACACATAAACTAGTGGATGCCAACATGAAATAACAAAACCTAAACATCATTCCCCCCCTTCTCAATGACTCTCCACTGACTCTATTAGATTATTATTTCCTTGACCTTCTTGGGTGCTAACAAAATGAGCCCATTAAGAAAATGCAATGAAGAAGTTGGTCTTTAGATTGTTGATCTCATCGATTATGTAGTTCAGTTTACTTCTAGTCCTCTATCAATTTTCACCGTGGTTCTCTCAATTGAGGGACTTCCTTTCCAAGTTGGATACAATAGATTCCTTATTGTACAAAAATAGATATATTTTGTACCAAAACACATGATATCTATTTTGTGTAAAACAAGCTTGATGATAACTATGTTTTTTTTGCAGTTGCATGATGGTGTTTTACAATAACTAAGTTGTCCCCAATGTAATTTAATGTCGTACTCTCCATCCCATCATCATCTCTTTATAGAATTGACCTTCATTTTTGTCCCACATATTTGCACTCCAATCCTCTCTAACATGTGTACACAACAAAAGATCATGAATCGAATGATGAAGACTGCCATTCTCCATAAAATCATAAATTTATAATCTTCGATATTTGGATAAACAATAACCAACTAGAAAAAACAAATTAGGGTGCTTTATATTACCAAAATATTCAAGCTCTACCATTCCCTCCTCATCATTGAGTATTCTTTCATGAACTAGGATATTAATGACTATGTGGAGACCACCTTCCAAAACAACCCTATAGACAGGTCCATATCTTTCTTCTTGCTAGTAATGTTTATTTATTTAAATGAGAAGTCTCATTCAATAAATCGGAAAATGTCATATTCAAAAGGGGTTTCTTAAACATTACCACTGGAACAAAGTCAACAACATTCACATCTATAACCCATGTAAATGAATCTATCCAAAATAAAAAAGGAACAAATATATGTTTCCCTTCTCTACAGGACCTCTTATTTACAAACCATTTTTCTTTTCTTATGCATGAAAATCTATAACAATCTGTAGGAATGCACAAATAAAGATAAGTGTTAAATGCATTTATTAATGATATGATACACATATATATATACATTGGTGTGACCTTTGGATTCAACTTCCAATGTCTCTTGGACTCCTGATGATCGTTACACTATCACTTGGAATTTTACATTCCTTCAAGTGAATGATATTGTAATCCTAGTGGATTAGGTTTACAACATTCCCCCCTTAATCTGAAGGGCTGTATGTGAGTCCAAGGTGAGAGATGATATCTGAAAGTGGGTAGCTGAAATATGGATGTGTGCAATTGCTAATGGATGAATGTACTCTATGAATCTAGTGGTTTTTGGATGACCACAAACCAAATGGACAGTAGAAGCTGATGTCTTCTACTAAATGGTGATATTGGTTTAAGGAAGACCAAAAACTAATCTAGTGGTTTAAGATGACCACAAAATCTAGAACCCTTCTCTAGGATGAATGGTTCCCATAACATTTTGTAATTTAGCTAGAAGATGAAAGTTGTTGTCTTCTTCTAATTGGAATTACTCTCAAATGTTGGTTTAAATATCACCATAAACTATGATGTAGAAGAAGCTAAAATTATTCTACCAAGTGGAGGTTTAAGGGAAACCACAAACCATTGTCTAACAGAAGCTGTAAGTATTCTACTGAGTAGTGGTTTAACGAAAACCAAAAACCAATCACCCTCTCTTGTCACACTCACTTGTTACTAATCGATTGATGGGACTTCGAAACTGGAAGCCTGATTGTTAATCGCTAATGTTGTTCCCCCCTTCCAGGGACAAGATGAGAAGAAAAACATTGTTCCACTACAAGATGAGTCAATACTCAAGAGTGAAACCATAGGTATGACTCACATATCTTCTTGACTATTGATGACCATCGCCAAGAATTCATCCACCCATAGTGGTTCTTAACTCTTGCAATTTTCTTATGGTTAAAACATTTGTTTTTAGGATGATTCTTCTTTCTGCAATGATCACAAGGATGAAGATTGAAGAACTGATCTTCAACATGGCCAACTTGATGATAATGTTGAGATTTCTGAATTTTCTCTTGAAATGGAGCATGTGAATATGAACTTTCTTAAAGCAATACAACACTCTAAAAAAGGATTGGTTTGGTGTAATCTCGATTATGAAAGGTGACATCCTTTTCATATCCCAGTTATATTCTTTTTATTTATGATTTCTTCCCAAGTTTTGATGATTGTCTTGGAAAGAAAAAGTTGAACTATTCTTGAATATGGACCTGCTCACTGGGTGGCTTTTGCACTGATTATTGATCTAAATCGACATCAACATCTTCATCATCTTCGAAAATAGAGTTTTGAACAAGGACTGGTTCAGAATGTTGTCAAATATTCTTTCTCTTAAGTGCATAATGAAGGAGCCGAGTTTGATTTTGAAGTAGTGCTACTTTGTCTTGCGAAACTTTCAAGCAGGTCACAATAGACTACAAAGTTTCTTTGTCATTGGTGATTGTATTGTCTAGAGAAGAGAGGATTAGAGTGTTCAGTAACTCTAATAGTTCATCAACTCGATCCATTTTAAAGAAAGAACACAAGATTTCTTGCAACTCCACCCTTTAACAATTAGAATAAAAAATGCAACCAGTAAATAGAGGGTGTCGACTTCTACCGAAAATGCACTTGTTTACAGGGATTCGAGTCTAAGTTTGAGTCTGAGTTTGGGTGTTGTGTTGCTTCTTAACAATATCCTGGAGTCCGGTCTTCAATGACATGGATTTTTCCACCCATACTTCGTTAAAAAAGGACAAGTGGTGCGATAATTAGTTCAAGCGTTGTGGTTGTGGGTGGGTAAGTTGAAGTAGTGTTGGAAGCCAACAATAATTTTGATTCTCATCACAATAAAAGTCCCCACAAAAAGATCATATCTTTCTGTAGCTTCCATCACCTCCCATTTGTAAATGTTTATATTTCTGAGTTTCAAAGCGATGATTGGGATAAATCCTACCTTATTGAGTTTTCGTGTGCATTTTTGTTTGTTTTGTTTTGTTTTAAATTCATGACTATAAGCATGAATATAAATATAAAACTTGGATTGGTTTCATATCTCTTACCTTAGAAATATCATTTTAAAGATACCCATATATATTTAAAACTCAAGACTTATGAATTTATTGATTAATACACTATCAAAATCTTTGTGTATTATGGGTATCGAGACTTCATTGGTTCTATAGTTCCTTGTTGAAACGTTTGAATGAATAAGAACCTTGGTTAACTGTTGATATTGTTCTCATGAGTTCAATTTTCATATCGACATTCATGTAAATTAGTACAGGTATGTTGTACTTGCATTTTCGTTTCATCTTGTTGGCCCGAAACATCAATGAGACCAATCATTATGTGTATGGGGTTTTGTACTCTATAGGGTTTGGCACTCATCGCGAGAAATGGTTAGGCGTTTGATGAACCCTCTGGTTCTTTTTTTCCCTAACTCTCCTGTCCGAGTAATGATAACCCCCAGACTCTGCAATTTTTGTGCCATTACATTCCACTTAGACCTGTCTCTGTTGATCGTCCATTGGAAACCTAAACCTATCCCTTATGATATCAGTTGTATCCTTTTCAGAGTGGTAATGGCACCCATGGTTTGTATTGAGCCGAACAAATGCCAAGCTTTTCTATCCCATGATGACGCTATTTACGACCTCAAGGCTCATGGGTGGGATGTGTTCCTCAAGAAGTTCGAGGGCTACAACCTCTTGTTTGCATAAGCCTTTGCACAGACTTTCGACAGTTTCAGGGCCAAGGTTGGGGATATACAGTTGGAATTAACAGAGGATTTCATGAGCAAGGTGGCCAAACTCCCATTGAAAGGCGAGGGGTGGTTTAAGAATGATAAAATAGAAGATGTCCCATGGATTTTATTCATGGCTTCCCGCAAAACCACTTGCTGTACAAAAGGTATTCCTATCGCTTTGCTAAAACCTAGATGGCACAGTCTCCTTTTAATTCGAAAGGATTTTGTTACATGTGAAGGCTGAAATGGGCTAGTTTTTTTGTACCACATCCGGTTTCTTATAATTTTCATAGGGTTTGATTCGGATATGCCTTTTTACCTATTAATGAGTGTTTACAAAATGTCTAATCACTTTAAGTGACAGAGTATCAATTCGAGTTTGTTTCACCATGGGCTCATTAAAATCTTGTTGGTTTATCACCTATCGAAAATAGGTGACAATTGGGAGACCTTTCTAAGCCAAAATGGCTTCACCCAGGTCGACGATACAGTCAACCCTCATTTATTTGTAAACCCTAATTTAGACAGACCATTGACTGAAAGCCAGGTCATCAATTCACTTAATGGCTCAGAATGTATTGAACCAGTTTTTGTTGTTGATGAAACCCTTGTGGATAAAGAATTACCATGTAGGTTTTCACCTAGAAGATCTCTAGAACAAGTAATTGCTGAATTAAAAGAAAATGATTTCCATGTGCCTATGAACGATTCTAGTTTAAATGATAATGATAAACCTGTTGTGAAGAATTTCCGTAAGAGAAATAAACCATAGAGCAGGGATTTAAGTTTCAGGAATAAGAATGTTGGTCGTGTGATTTCTAGAAAAATAAAAATTCGAAAGAGTAATCATCTAAGCTCGATCGATCTGATCGAGATCAATGATCGGTGTTCATATCATGAGATAGATGATTTCTTGGCTCGTGAAAACCCATAAAATCAGTGTTCCAAAAAAGAGGTTGTTACCCATGTCGAACAGTATGACTTCATGACTAATTTACCCCCGTGTCTTAAGGGAAAACAAGGTTTTTCAGATATCGGTCATGACTTGGAACAAACCACAGGTAAAAATGAAGCACCCATTATTGACTGTGTTCTACGTCTATCTGCCATTACCCTGATGCACTGTGATAGTTGTCTCGACTGGATAGAGAGTTACTATACAAATGTCTCGCTCTTAGAGGCTCGAGTCAAATGCTTGGCTGCTCAGAATGCTCTATTGAAACAAGAGAACCTTGACTTGAAGGCACACATAGAGAGGGATAATAAACGATTCAAGAGGGTCGAGAATACAATCATTAATAACACAACCACTTTCAAAGCAATTATAAATTCCAAACTGTCAGATCCCTCTTTGGCTAATTTCTAATGGTAAAACGATTTTTTTTATTCTGTTACGAAAAATCAAAATAGGCAGATTTAATTTTTGATTTCATTTGCGAAAAATAAGACTAGCTACAGAATATATGAATCTTTAGCCAGTCTTTGTTGAATGATAATTAGTAATTGTTTTCTGAATATCAAATCCATTTTTTTATTTACAGGAAATGGAAGATTATGTTGTTGATTGCATGGAGAAAACTCTTTGAATCATACGTAGGTTCTATCCTTTTTTATGTTTATAAAACTTTGGCTTTTTTTGACAAAACCAACTCATGCATGAGTGGTTACTATTTTCACTATTTTTGTAATATTATCTATTTTTTGTGGATTCAACTCTATCTTGTATGATATGAGTATTTGAATCCTGAACTAGTTTAAATACTGTTCACTCTCGATAGTGAGGACATCTTTGATTTGGACACATTATGGACATATAAATTTCAAGACTGAAATGGAAAAAATGTTCACTCCTTGGCTTTAGACCAACGTGGCGCTTACCCATTATGGTTTACCTTTTATATTATGGAATGTTATTACGTTTATACAACTTTAGTCTTATTTTTGTATGATATTTCATATTATTCAACACTTTAATTCTATCTGTAATTTGATGTTCATATATTACATATGTGATCATTATTTCATTTAAATATCATTAATTTATGCTTCATGTTAAATGATGTATTACATGAATGATTAGTATTAAATTTATTTCAGTATAAGTGTTCATCATTACAAGATTACCAGATCTGTATGTTTATTACTCTGCTCTTATATTCCTACTCTGAAAACACCTTTGAGCTTGTTTCTGGGAGTGTTAGCCCCAGCCTGTTACAGGTTTTTCTCACAGGCAAGGTAGTTGGGAGTTTGAATTGTGAAGAGACATAAACTCATTAGTTGATTAATCTCAGGTTAGTTTACTCATATTCTATTTATTTTATTAGTTTATTTATCAATGAAATAAGAATAATTTAAATTGGCTTTGATTGTTATTCTGTTCTTATTTCAAATTTGTTTTAATTAGTATTATTTAATTCTTTAGATTTTAAATATTAAACATAAAATATAAAATGTATGTGCTTTCTTTATCTACTTCATAAACTCTTTCAAAAAAAACATCGATTTCACAAGATATCCAACAAAACTTGCAAATTGTATATACATTGTTCAAAACCATATGCACATATCCATACTTCTATTTTGATGTTTGTAAATGATTGAACTTACATTATTAGTATCATAGCTTTATAGGTTAGTTTCATTTGTTTAATTTCTAGGAATTTAGTTGGCTAATGAAGCCATTAAACCTGTTAGGTCATTTCATTCCAAATAGCTTGGGTTATTTAGACAACCCCGGTCTGGATTTGACCTTCCAGTTGATGATGTGTCTTATATGCCCACCAACAAATGGTGCTAAAAGTAAGGCCTAAATTTAATTGATGTCACGTGGAGGTCAAAAGACTCCTCCCCCACACACTCACACTCCTGTCGTAACGCGTAGTCGCTCAGAAAATCACGTTACACTTGAAACAAAAACTACCTCGAACAATAACCCAGATATTCCCATTGAACCAGTGACACCAATTCCTCAAGGGGTCGACGTCCAATAAATTAATCGTCAGTCACTCATAAGAACTCATAGTGCCTTAGCCCGTATCTGACAACCTAGCAGGCCACTTAATCAACCCCTTGACTTCACATATATCCAACAACAACTTCAAGGAATTAGTTTGCCCGAAAACCCTTTAGGTAGTAATACTACCAATTCTACTGAAACACCTATCCTTGGAGCCAGAGGATCTGGTATTGCACCTTACCCACCTGGTTCATCTCCATCCTCTTCAGGAGGAGAGTCTTCAAACGAAGGTAGTTCTTCATCATAACCATCTTAGCCTTCGATACCACCAACTCCCATGGAAAACCAAAATAATCATGCCATACCTTGGCTCGAGCAAGATTTTGTGGTTCTACCTGGACCCCAACACCCATTACCGAAACATCCAGAGAAATGGTTGCCTAAATTTGATCCAGATTCGAAACAATCCGCTGAGGATCACATCAAAAAAAAATTGTTGGCCATTAGACTCCGAAGTGTTGAACACGAGGATGTAGTATGCATATTATTTCCTTATACTTTTGAGGGAAATGCCTCCACATGGTATTTTTCTCAGCAGCCCCAAACCATCGTCTCTTGGGACAAGTTTGAAACTTGTTTCTTGGAAAAATTTGGAGATGATAAATCTCCTAAAGTCTTGGTTATGGAACTCTCCATCTTAAAAATGAACCCTAAGGAAAAAGTGAAAGACTTTAACCAAATATTTCTTACTTTAAAGAATAAAATCCCCGCAGATTCGATGCCCGCAGAAAGTTTAATTGTTGCATATTATGCTAAATCCTTGCACAATAACATAGCCATATGGGTCAAAAGGTATAAAAAGAACATGTTGTTAGAATCTTTTGAGGAAGCAAGTCAAATTGAGAAAGATATATTAATCTTAAAAGACAATCTTAGTAGTGAAGCTGAAACAACCTCATCCTCTAAAAAGAAAATAGAAATTCTCACTAGACCAACTCAAACTAAAAATGAACAAGAAAATTTAGACTTAGAAAGCTTTCAAAAAGCTTTCCAAAAACTGTCCAACCAGGTCGTCGACTTGAAGAGATCATTCGAGGAGGCATCCACAAGCAAAGGAAGTTTTAAACCTTCTTTCAGGAAGTCTTTTCTGCCTAACCGGCCAAACTCGACCACAGAAGGTCTAAATTTCGAAAGTTTACAGTATGCCTTGCAAACCATCTTAGAAGCACATGATAATTCTACTTCTGCTCCTCCTAAAAATTCTGAAGATGTAATTGAGGAAGAGGCACCGGAAGAGGAAGACTCATCTCTGCCTGTTTTCGGTCACTTGTCAGACAGTATTTTCCAAGCAAATTTTGAAAATGTCCACCCCTACAACACAAGAAGCAAAATGCAAAACAAACCCCCTTCTAAAGTGAATAAAAATGTGTTTTTGAAACAATCAAAGAAAGATGAAATTAAACAAATCTTAGCAGCCCCAGTTTTGGAATACGATTTAATTGAAGATCTGAAAAAATTGAGGGCTAATATTTATGTTTTTGAACTGCTGAAATTTCCCCTTATTTTGCAGAAAATGCTTCAAAGCATCGTTGAAAACAATAAAAAGAGCGATCCTAGCAGAAAAAAATCAACAGAATTTGTTTCAAACCCAGCTAAAAATGTCCCAACTAAAACGACATCTAAACCACCAGATAAAAGGGACTTAACATAAAAACCTGTAGCAAATGTAGATAAAACTGTTTTAGGGACAACAACAAAAAATCAGCAAAATTCTGTTGTTAACACTCGGAAATATTTCCTGCCTTTTTTGTTAACCTTTGAATTTTTTAATAGGAATGTACATAATTGTATGGTCGATTCTGGTGCATCATAAAACGTGATGTCTCTATCTTTCTGCCAAAAAATAATGTAGAAGTTAAACCTTCTGATCTTAAAATCATTCAACTAGATCAAACAATCGTTAAAGTAATTGGTGAGCTTAAGAATGTGCTGATTAGACTATCGTCCAATCCTAAGGTTCATCAGATAATTGATATTATCGTTGTTGATACCCCTGAAGTTTATGGCTTGTTTTTAAGCAGGGATTGGCCAAAACAGTTGCAGGATTAATTTACCACAGATTGGTCTCACTTGTGGCTACCTGAAAATGGACAGCCCAACAAAATCAGGATAAACAGAGAACGTTATCTTAATCATACTGTAACGAATCTGAATGATATAAATGAACCTTTCGTTACATCTGCTAATTCATTTGAAATGCAGGGAATGAATACCTTCTTTGGTAATTTCATGACCAAAATCTCTCCTATCACCGATCCTGCGCAGCAATCTGAAGTTGTAACCTATACTCAAACATAAGTTTTTCCAAGTATGCCAAGTACTTCCGACGATGCACAGATATGGTCCTTATACTTTGATGGATCCAAATTCAAAGAAGAAGAAGGTGTTGGCTATGTACACATCGATCCTGCAGGTAATAAGACTTTCATTGCTTGCCGGTTAGAGCTCGAATGTACTAATAACATGGTCGAGTACGAAGAACTTCTACAAGGAATTAGGAAAGCTTTGGATATGGATGTGCGGAATTTGATAGTATTTCATGATTTGTAAATCATGGTTAATCAGTTAATAAATGCCAGACATTGCTTATCACCACATTTGAAAGGCTACCAAACAGAGCTATGGATTTTAATGCATAAATTTTCAGTATTCAACATAAATTCCATTCCTAGATTGAGTAATTATGAAGCTGATTTATTGTCCAATGTTTCTTCTAAACTATTGCCCGTTGAAGGTCTTTTCCCTAATGTTTTTTCAACTGAATTGTTGTTCAGGCCATCGATCCCAAATAAAATTACAAGTTGGAGAGTGTAAGTTTTAAACCTACGAAGTAAATCAATGCATATAGATTCTTAGGCAATACAGAAATTAATCAATGGCTTATACACAGAGTACACATAGATTTTATACCGAAAACCCTCAACCGACAAAACCTTTCTTATTTTCATTATATCGAATTTCACCATTCACCATACAATATATACAATGTTTTTAGGTATTTCGTAGATACCAAAACCCTAATCCCTTAATCTAGGATTAATTTACAAATCCGCTAAAAATAGCAAAATCCGCTAAAAATAGCAAAAATCCGCTAAAAATAGCAAAATCTGCTAAAAATAGAAAAAAAGGGATCGTCAGATGCAGTTGTCGTATCTGACGCACCCACACACACACACATGCAAAGAATATAACACATACCCAACATTCTCCCACTTGTTGTTTTCTTTGCATCCAGGGGTCTAGGGGATTATATAGTCAACAATCCAGGGCAACAAT